>JAQFVV010000005.1:1719929-1837429 GCA_028023455.1 Epiperipatus broadwayi | reverse complement strand
TTTATTTCATTTTTAAAAATGAAAAAAAAACCCTGTTGATTCAAAAGATAAAATTTCATCATCATTTATTATTCTACCAGGAATTAGTCTTCTCTGTGATTTTACAATTAAAATGCCTAAGATTTTCAATCATTTTAAAATATATATATTCTAAACAATTTCACTGGAATAAAAATAATTGAACATAAGTGAACTTTAAATTATAAAGAATATTTGTTTTTACTTATTATATATAGACTATATAATATAGTTGCTTTAAAGTTCTTACAAGAGCTAAGCTAAAGTAAAAAAAGTGGTTCTACAGGTAATATAATTTAAATTATATATATTATTATTATTTCAATATTGATGATGTAGTATGTGTGTAATTTGTTTTGGAAAGAGATTGTGAATTTATGTTAATGTAGATACATTAAAGATTGTATGATGAGTATTTATATAATTAATTTTTGTCAACTATAAATGAATTCAGTGAAACTATTTTTTAAAAAATCTAAAGGAATGTTTCAATCTACAAATTCATTTAAGTGACAGTGATAATAATAAAGACATAAGTGGAGAGGAATTATATGAAGAATTGTGTCTGTTTAAAAATTTATTTTCAAGTGAATTATCTCAATTCAAAAATCCACTGGATGTTCTAAGTTATATTCATAAAAATGAATTGACCATTTCATTTCCAAATTTGAGCATATCATTAAGAATATTTTTAATTCTTCCTATGAGTATAGCTAGTGGAGAGAGATCAATTTTGAAATTAAAAATCATAAAAAATTATTTATGTTGAAGAATGACACAAGATTGGTTGGTAAATTTATCAATTATAGCTATAGGGAATGGCATATGCAATACTCTAAATGTTGATGGTACTGCATCCAAATTCAGTTCTGTGAAAGCTTGAAAAGTAAATTTATAATTATGTAATAATTAGAGGAAATTTAAACACAGACCTTCAAATTCTTTTCAGTTATCCACTCCAACTTATATAATCAATACACATGACCATATACATGTGAAAAAAATAAATAACCTCCAATATACATATTTCATGCTGAACTCATCAGTTGGTCCAGATCATCATCCCCCACACATATATACAATCAGTGCCAGTTTATATTAAGATAGCAAATCTTCAAATTTTAATGGATAGGCTTTAATCTTCCTTACCCTCCAACTTTTGCATTGATTATATAAAATGGAGGGGATAACTGAAGAGAGCTTGGAAGTCTGTGTTCAAATTCTTTCTAATTGCATCTAAAGTTCTTATATATAATACACCTGGGTCTCATTTTATGCAATAGATAGGTTCCTCAGAAAACACGCGCAAACAAAATCGCGCAAAAATAGACGTAACTTACATTGAAAAAGGGGGAATGTGGTCTGTGATTTTTCAAAATTCGCATAAAAGCAAAGCACCAACGTAAAATTACTTTAAAATCCGCGCAAAAAAAAATAAGGAAATAAAATATGACTAATAAAAAATTTCAAATTTGAAAAAAAATGATACAAGACAAACTTTTTTTAACTATAATATTTAATTTTATTCAAAATAATATATTTTTATGCATAATTTACAGTACAGTAATATACATTTTTATACATGTTTTAATTATTATAGCTATTTGCCAAAAAACATGTTCGTTTGCAAATAACTAGTGCCAACTTCACACTCATGTTGTGTCAATGGTTTTCTGGTGACAACGTAATTAGTAATTAATCTTTGAGATGACGATTTTATTAATTGTTTATGAAACTAACAACTAAAAATTAAATTCTTATTTTTGTCTTTAATTTTCAATTCCTTTAAAAATCAAATTTCACATCACATTATTTCAAGTCGCTGCAAGTAATTTTTAAATTGTTAAAAATCAGATTTTAATTTTTAATTGTGCCCACTGCTATTACTGACCTTTTAAAAATAAACTTGTGGACACTAAATGATTAATAATTGATTACGTTCTTTTTTAAAAAGCGAAAACAGAATGTGATTTAAAATGTAAAATTAACATGCACAATGTTTGAACAAATTTACATTATAATCTTGTAAAATTTAATGTGTGTATACATAAAATGTGGTGATCATGATTTTAATTTCATTATTGCATAAAATCTTACTATTATAAAGCACTGAAAATATTGAAATTACTAAGATGAAAGTCGAATTCCAATAATGTGCTATTACTTTCAATATAACGTAAGTGTGTGAAATTTATTATTTAAAGTAATAGCACAATATCGAAGTTCGACTTCCGGTGAAACACGAATCGCGTAACTTCAAAATCCTGTTAAATAAGTCCGCGTGTAAATAAGTCCAGGTGTACATTTAAAATATTACAGATTAATCCTAATTTCTTCGCATCTCTCTTCTGCATATTTAAATGGACATATTAAGGTCCTGTATGTGAGGAATCAGAGTGACCTAAAGTCAACATGAATATGACAACAATATTGGCATCAACAATGACTTTGAGTATTTCATCACATGGAGGTGAAGAATTGGAGAGTGGAAAAGATTGAAGCCTGGCCATTAAAGTTTGAAGATTTGCTATCTTAATATAAACTGAGAACTGATTATATATATATGTGTGGGAGATGATGATCTGGATCAACTGATGAATGATGGTTCAGCACAAAATATGTATATTGGAGATCACTTATTATATATATGTGGTTATATGTATCGGTTATATAAAATGGAGTGGATAGTTGAATGGAGCTTGAAAATCTTTATTCAAATCCCTTTTAATTACATTTCAAATTATTATATATAATATACTTGTATTTAAATTATGTAATGATGTTTTTGTTTTGTTTTTCATTATTGTCTTTAATAAAACATAAAAACTTTTTTTTGAAGAGACAATCACTGTTTTGCACAAGAGCGCTGATGACCTTCCGGTTCTTATACTATTTATGAATCACTATAGTCCTATATCTGTTTGGAAATTCTCAGACACTTAAAAACATTAAATTTTACTTAAATTCAAAGCTTCAACCATTAATGTAGTAGCCGGATGTTCAAACCAATAATGGTTAAAACATCTGGTTTTATATAATATATTCTATATATTTAATTCTGTATTTTTATCATTATAGTTTCCACTTTATAAGTCTTGCAATAAATTTACATTTATACCCAGTTAAGAAAAATTTCTTAACTCGCTGCTGATTGCGATATATATTTGAAATAATATTTCTAATGATTTCAATTCTGAAAAAAAAAGGCTTTTTAATTTTTATTATATAACACTTTTTTTGTCTTTCATCTTTTATTGAGAAAGATTTATTAAAATATTTCTATATTCTATTCCACAATGTCGTTCTTTTTCTTTTTTTTTATCTGATGACATTTCAGTCAAAAGCAAATTAGTTCAAGTGAAACAATTATGCAGCATGTAAATGACAAACTTCACTTTGAAGAAAGAATGGCGAATCATAAACCGTAATGAAGCTTTACAAATCTTCGTCAGAATTGACGTTTTAAGTAATATATATTTTAAAATTATATTTATTCAATTTGGAAAACGAACAACTAAAACAGATATAAAGTTTTATTTAATAAAGCAAAAAGTTTTTCAACAACTTTTAATTAAAACGTTTTATTATAACTAAAACAATGCCACGCGTCACGCAGCAATATGTCAGTATGCGCGTGTTACACTCACACGCATGCGTATAAAGAAAATTCATACACATTAACATCAGGGATAAATAGGTCTAACATGTAAAAATGCCATTCTCATTTCGTTAAATTTTACCCTTTTCATTATAAATACTTATTTGCATAAGCTGTTAAAAACAAATTATGTATTACTAATATATATTACAGGACTGAATGATATAGCTAAAGAGAAAAAGCCTCTTAAAAGTTGTCAAGTATTAACTCTAGTCAGAGACTGGTTCTTATATTTATTCAAGCTTTATCTACATTTCTAAATAGATGATTGGTCGCCATAAATGCCATGTTTTAGTCAAGCCAATAGTCGAATTAGAAAACTGACTTGATTTAAAAGGCAAACTGTCAAGTAATTCTTATCCGCAATTAATAAAAAGTCTGTTATTTGTGATGGCAGATTTTATATGTTCCAAATTCAAATTATATTCATATTAATAAAATAAGTATAGGGGTATAGGAATTATTTATACATAGACAAATGGTTGTTGTTAAACACTTGGGTTGTTGTAATACAAGGTAAAATATTTTATGTTTTTGCAGTAAAACTATTTTTAGTAAAGTATATTAAAGTCATATTTTCATTTATTTTAATGACGTATTCAGAATCATCAAAGTATTCTAATATTACATTATTTACATTCCAAGACGTTGTTTAAATACTTATTGAGTAAGACACCAGTTTAAGATTTTGATTAGGTAATTGATCCAAAGATAATAGGCTGTACCTCTTTTTGCTACACATTAAAAATACATGGAAGCTATTCACCCCGTCATCTACTGGCAATTGGTAAGTCTAATGAGGAATGTTTTCTTTGCTATTTTTCTCTTGGCAGATGTTCAGTAAAATGCATTTTATGTATTTGGCTGGTGTTATTTTGATATTACTTCAGGCCACTGAGAAATTGCTAGCAAACATTTCTATCTGAATGGCCCATAATCAATTAAGCATTCGGTATTTATCAATAAAGAGATGCTTACTATTCTTAACTAGGAAATAAAATCTTAAAATAATTTGGATTGAACAAACATTAATACAATGATCATATTAGGGAAATATGAAGTTTATTTCAAGTACAGAATGGTCATGTTCCTATATTAAGTAAGAGTTCAAATAATTAAAAAACTCAATAACATCACAATCTTTTTGTTGTTGTTGTTTCATACATGAATCTTTAAAAAAAACAAGGACTTCTTCTATAACCTTTTTTTTTTTTTTTGATTCTATGGCAAAGTAAAGCAAACTTTAGTTAACCTACTTTAGGATCAATATCTTTCAACATTTTTTTAAGAACATGGAAGAATAAGCCATTAACCACTACATTTTCTAATTGCACATAGTAAGAGTTTGAGCCTTTTTTTTTCCTTGTTTTATTTTATAATTAACAATTAGTCATAATAGACATTGGCTGACCAATTGGAAGTTATGGATTGAGTAACCCCAAAAAAAGTCTAAGCCTGGTTGGAACCTGAGAAAGATTCATGTTTTATCTTACTTAGATTCATAAAAATTGTTTATAGATAAGCTAGTGCTACATCACAAGCTTATTTTTTATATAACTTCTTTTTCTAAATAAAAATTCAATTGTTTTTATTTTTTAGTAATAAATTTACTATTTTTTAACCAACATTCTAATTTTTTTTAACTTTAAATATTTTTATATTTTATTTTTTTCAACTTGTTTTTTTGTTTATATCTGAAATGCTTACAATTATATTTACTTTAATTGTCTAGGACTTCTTTACGAAATCTCTAACTCCAAACTACTTGATCTGCCTTTTATTTAGTTTAAACTTACTATTCTACAAAAATTTCTTAATTAAATACTTATTTTTTATTACAGTCCTAAATGTAGAATCTATTAAGTATTTTATAGATTCGAAAAACAAGCATATTTTTATTAACCAAATTACAATTCAACATTCTGTGTCTTCCACTGATGGCTCATAACTAAAATTTGTGGGGGTGCTGGTTCAAAAAAATTGTAGCCATTGTTCAATATTGTATAAAATAAATAAACATATAAAAATAAAATTTATACATAAAATTTATGTGTTTGAAACTCTACCTTAGAAAGAAATCTGCAAATAAACACCGAATTAAACACATTTACAATCTTGTGGGTCAGCAATATGAGATGGCACTGAGAGTGGTGGGTCGTGTGAAAGTCTGAGTTCGAACCCTGCACATATTACATATATAAATGCAGGTTGTAAAAAGGAAAATAAATTATTTTTCACCTCATTATTATATCATCTTCAATTTGGGATAAATTTGTTACTGAAAATCTTATTATACCATAATTTAAATTTTTAAACTATGCTGTGATGTTGTGCAAAAATGCTGGCACAAAAAAACTGACGCTTTCATTTCTATTTTGGAGAACAACAAAAAGTTCAGTCCACCCCAGTGATTGATTATTATTGAGATTAAAGTAAATGTGGTCATCCTTGTAAAGTAAATACATGGGATTTTCTTTCTGTCTTTTTTTAAATAAACTTTTAGGTTGCCATTTGTCTGAAGATCCTGCGCAAGCATTATTTTATGAGATCACAAAGTTAGAATAATTATCAAATACTGCTGTAATATTCATTCTTTTTAAATTGTTTGGTTCAAGCTTGATCTATTTATTTAAAAATGAAATCCATTCCTCTTGCTTTACTTTGCTGTTTAAAGATTATATAATGCACAAGTATAAAGAAAGAATTGAAGAAAAAAACCTCATTAAGTCATTCTATTGAATGTTATCAAAAATAATGCTTCTGCACTGTTTAAACAATAGTGCTCTCTCTCTTTACCTATTACTAATATGCATCTTCTCATCTCAGACATCTGCACATGCGCACAGCAGCCAAACACTACATTGCCGGAACTATGAAGCGAATAGTTCTAAGAGAGAATTTTTGTAATTTTTTCAAAAACTAGGGATGACTATTGATCTTAAGCTTCATGATTATATAATATATAAGCATAAAGAAAAAATTAAAGAAAAAGGATTTATTATGAATGTTATAGAGAGTGCGGCAATTCTACAATGCCAATGCACAAGCCACCACTTGTGGCTTCATTTGGATTTTTATTTAGTTTTTTATTTTCTTTTAGGATTTTTCTCAACAATAAAAAACTTGCCCATTGTTTTTTTTTTTCAAGAAAATTATACATATTTGTTCTTCTTTTATTTTTGTCTCTGTATCAAAATTAATCTACTAAACTTTTATTTAACTAAACAAGTTTTCTCACTTTTTGTATAAAAATCTTTCTACTACATTTCATTTAGCTAAAGAAGTTTTCTCACTTTTTGTATAAAAATCTTTTTTCTTGGTAATTTTAAAAAATTTCATTCAATTTAAAGCATATATATATGTGTGTGTGTGTGCGCGCGCGCGCGTGTGTGTATGTTTACATTTATGTTAAATGTATATATATATAATTAAAATCAGTCAACACTTAGGCAATTCCAATACCAATAATAACCAACAATCTCAACCTGTTGTCTAGGAAACCTCTTTTTAACATAATTATTTCATGTGATTATAGTAACCCATTATTTCATTGTATGCAGAGATAGGGGCATGTAATAAAACATATGGTATTCACTTTTTAGAGAATAACTAGGCAAAATAAGGGAAGATTAAAGCCATTTTTAATATAATAATAAAAAACTTTCAGTTTAAGAAACAAACAATTCGTAACACTAATAAATAGATATGTGTTATGTGATGTATATGTGCATGCATATGTGTGTAAAATATTTTCTATTCATTTATATATTAATAATATATATTGCATACATTATTCATTGTTTGTATTATTGATATATTTTATATGTTCCAGAGGAAGTTTGAAATATGATGATTCGTTCACTAGCTAAATAATGTTTTATGAATGTGTATTTTTTATTTATGTGCTTAAATTGCAGATAGATTTATTAAGAAATATGCATCATTACTATAACTGATGATGAGTGGTTTATGTAAATGTGTTTTCACAAGCAAGTCTTACTTTTGTCTCTTTATAGCTAAGTGTATTATGATGTAGGACAACAAGTTATTGCTGGTAGTAAAGTCGATATCCTTGCATATAAAATATAATTCTACAAGAAACTATGATTGCATGGTTTAGCACTTACTAAATCATTGATTTTACATCCTATCTAAGAATTTAAGTCTTTTTTAAATACATATGAACCGGGTGATACTATGTGCCTTCATGTTTGTGTTCCAATTAAATAATACTACATATTATCAGAATGTAAAATAGAATTGCATATAATAATGAAATTCATTTAAAGGCCAAATATAAAGTTTTTGCCTCAAGATAGCTAAAAAATAGTATTATAAAATTATACTTTAATAATAAATAAAAATTTGAGATATTTGGTTTTCTAATTTGTTAAGATGCATCATAAGCCATAAGCAGTCCTATCAATTACCAGTTTATTTACTTTAACTTTGGTATGTAAATATAAGAGAGCAAGTTTATTGAATAAACAAACTAATTATGAAAATTTAAAATTTCTTCCCATAAATGAACTGGATAAATTCCTAATCATCAAATTATGTTATAAAGAATAATATATAATACAACTTAGTTATTAATAAGCATTAAAATAGTTAAATAATAAATATAGTGTTAATATTTTATTATTGGATTCATTTTACTCTTTCCTAAATACTATATCTTGTGTTATAAGCGGAAGTACTCATTTATTATTATTTAACACTCGTGAAAAAAGCGTACAATAGCTTAAATGGCTGATTAAATTTATTATAATTAGAAACAGCGCTAAAAATAAATGTTTATTGAAGAAAAGTAAGAGAAACAATTTTTATTAATAAAAAATGTAAACAAATTATGTGTAAAATTCTGAATTAAAGGTAATTAATGTATTTTTAAAACAACTATTTTTAACAAGATGGTGCTGTTGTGGTCCCAATAAAATATAAAAGTTACATCAATAAACAATATAAGTATGAAAATTTAAAATACCAGAGTATATATATATAATAAATTATAGTTATTACTAGTGGAATAACATGTACACACAAAATGAAATAATAGTCTAAATATTTTATTATTGAAGGAATATAACTTTGTTAATAGAAAATGTGAATAATTTTATTTATGATGGAATTTGATTGGGTTTTCAAACAAACAAGAACTATTTTTAACAAATTATAACATGCCAGTTAAAATTGATCTCAATATTGGTAAAGAAGACTAAGAGTTACATCAGCTTTTATAACTATTGTACTTCAGAAAGAATAATGGAGATAATGCAGATTCTTTTCTTCTAACTATACAGGATGGAGCTCAGAGATGAAGCATTCCAAAGAATAATAAGATAATATTTGTAATAAGCTGCAAAATAAATGTAAAAATAGAATTACTTATATATCAAAGTCAACCCAAAGAGGAGAGAGAGCCAGTGAAATGTTTTCATGGGTGTGTGTGATTAATGGGGGGGGGGTGAAAAAGGGCACTTCGATATTTAAAAAAATTCTTATTTGCAGATATTTCCTATCTTTACTAACATTATTAAAGGTTTGTCCAAAAAATATGAAAACTTTTGAAAGAAAATATTAAAATTTTCAAATTTATTAAATAAATATTTTTGTTTTAAGGTATTATTTAATGATTATTTTTTAAACATTATTTTGTTTTATTTTAGCATGTGTTTTAATCTCTGTGTTTATTTTATAGAAGTAAATGAATAAAACAACTAAGATATTTACCAAACACATTAAATGACTAAAGCCATATTTTCTAGTTTTTCTTCCTACAGCTTTGAGGAAAAAAGTCTTTTAATTGATAAATTATATTTCGTAGAATGGGAAAAGGGGCGCTAAAATTTACGCAAAGGCGCCTCTTATCTACATGGTGGCGCTGCATATATATATAATTATCCTTTTGTGTTTTTCCCCGCAAACCTCACGTTTAAGCAGCGTTTGTGTTTTTTCGTGTTTGTAATAAATTTCCTTCCCTTTTTTGGTGATGTATTCCTCCCTCTGCCGGTTTACGTTGGTAGGGGGGGGTGGTTATAAAACCGTGCGTGGAAAGTTGAAACGTGGCAAGGGAGATAAAATAAACATGTTAAAGCTTGTAGAGGATGGGGTGTGTGGTGTTTATATGTATTGTTTTAAAACAGGCAGTCTATGTGGTGCCTTGGTGGCCTGAGTGATCATTGTGCCTGAATGCACAAGCTTCTGGAGTCCGTTGATTGCTCTGGCTTGCACTGGGTGGCGCTGCTGTATGGAGAGTTTTGATCTGTTTTGTTTGTGTTGTATTTGGGTGAAATGGAAAGAGCAATAGAAAGATTAGGAAGAGGGATAGAGATACTGTTAATAGGTAGTAAGGGAGTATATATTTTGTCAGGTCTTTTTTTTGCAGATGATATATTTTTGTGTACAGAAAGAAGAGAAGATATGGAAGTTATGTTGAGGATATGTGCAAGGGTTGGTAAAGAGATGGGGATTAAATTTAGTGAAGAAAATCAAATATAATGATGGTTAATACTGGGAAAAGAGAAGATGTAGAATTTTTATTGGGAGATATTAAGTTAAGTGTGGTGAATAGATATAGTTATTTGGGAATTATTTTAAGTAATCAGAAAAATTATTTGGATGAATGGGAGAAAAATTGATAAATGAAGCAAAGAACAGAAAGGGGTTGATAAAGAAATTAACAGTGTTTTCATATAATAAATATGATGTAGTTAGAATTATATGGAAAGGAGTTGCAGTAGCAGGGTTAACATATGGTAATGATGCATTATATGTTAGTAAAGAGGTATTAAATTATTTAGAAAAAGTTCAAAGGGAAGTAGGAAGACATGCATTGGATGCAGATGTATGGACAGCAAAAGAGGCAATTCAAAGAGAAATGGGATGGTCAAGTTTTCATATGAGAGATGCAAAAAGTAAAATGAAAATGTTTGTAGATTGCAGTTTATGGATAATAAAAGAATAGCTAAAATAGTATTTAATTGGGTTATGAGTAAAGGGCAGGTAACAAGATGGGTGAGAAAGGTAATGCGTATGCAAAAGATTTGGATAAAGAATTTATATCAGTATATTTGTACAAAAGATGGGATGATTGTGTTAAGAGGATTGTTTAGTGTTATAGTAGTAAGGAATGGGATAAAAGAATAAATTTATTAATAAAGAATAGGGAGTTAGAGAGATGGAGAAATAGTATGGAGAGTAAAAAGAGTTTAAATATATATATAGAAATAAAAGAATATTAGGTGTGAGTTAATATATGATAATAGTAAGGAAAGTAGTTTATGTTTAAGGCTGAACGGGATCTTTAGTACAAGAGAATATACATGTAAATGGAAAAATATGGGTGATTTATTTTGTAAATTATGTAAGGAAGGAATATAAAATATGAGGCATTTGTTAATTGAATGTAAATGCTTGAAAACAGAAAAGGTACATATAATGAAGTTATGGAAGAATAAATATGAAAAAAGTGATTATACAGAAAGTGAATTATTGGTTTTTATGATGGGTTTTGGAAAAGATAAAGGGGATTTAGATATAAAAGTTATAGAGTTGACAAAGATTATGTTGTGGAAATGGGATGGAGCAGAATATGGGAAAATTTAGAGTGGGGAATGGAAAATAAAGTGGCTAACAGGTTTATCTGGGCATAATTGCTGAGATATTCTTGACTTCGTTTAAGGATCACATCACATCACATGCTAACAGGTTTCTCTGGGCATAGCTGCTGAGAGATTCCTGACTCCGTTTAAGGAGAAGTCACAGTGCATCACATCACATCACATGCAAAAGTCACACAAAGCAATAAATTATACAAACTATACATATAGATGAAAGTATTTTGCAATTTATAATTTTAGTAAATGCTTTTTTAAAAAATTACAGAGATTTCATTTGCTTTAATTCCTTAACAAGAATGTTGTTAGAATCAATTAAGAAAAAATTCGCAAATTTTATGTTTCAGAGTTTACATTCTTGTTAAAGAAGCAAGGTCGTCTCCTTGAGGTAACTCCGTTCAAATAATCAGTTCTTTTAATTATTTATGCTGTGAAAAAAAAAATTTAACAACTTCTAATTATTTCAAATTTTTTTTAAAAAAAGGCAAAATAATTCGCTTTCAAAAGAATTTACCTATTTGTATTGCAAATGCAAAAATTACTTCATTAAGAATAAATACTTTTTATGCATAAAATAAGCTTTATTCATAATAAAATTTATCATTACGATTATAATTATAAATCCGAATAATAGAACAGGCGACATAAAAGTATGCTTTAAAAACAAAAACTTAATTTATTTCATTGAATAGCATTATGTTCAAACATCAAATGTTCTGCCAAGCAACCGAACATATAATGGATAACGTGATATATTTTAATTGTAAAGTTGAATATATATTCAGAATTAGCAAAATTAAGTAGTTAGGAAAGCAGATACTATTTTGATTATTAAATTTTAATAACCATTTACGATTAAATACAGCTAGAAAATTTATTAAACAGTATAAATGGATATTGTATAAATGGATACTGTCCTATACATGAGGGGTCAGAGTGACTTGAGGTCAACATGAGCATGACAACAATATTGGGATCAGCATGGGATTTGGGAATTCTATTACCAGATTTTCAATGGTATGGATGGCTGAAAAGTTGGAAGTTGGAGTGGGTTGAGGCCTGTCCATTAAAGTGTAAGGATTTGCTATCTTAACATAAACTGAGCACTGATTATATATATGTATGGGAGATGTTAGTCTGGACCAACTGATAAGTGCTGGTTTAACACAAATTATGGATATTGGTGATTATTTATCTTTTCTGCATGTGTGTGGTCAGTAGTATGAGATAGTGTGTATAGTGAAGGGGCTTGGAGGTCTGATTTCAAATCCCCTATATTTACAATTAGACTGCAGGCATAAGAGTGCCTGGTATTTCAAATCTTACATATTAAGCTTGCAGTCTGCCCATCCCTCTTCTATGTATTTAAATGGATACTGTCCTATAGGTTAGGGGTCAGAGTGACTTGATGTCAACATGGGTATGACAACAATATTGGCATCAGCATGGGATATGGGAATTTTGTCAAAAGATTTTCAATGGTATGGATGGCTAAAAATTTGGAAGTTGGAGTGTATTGAGGCCTGTCCATTAAAGTGTAAGGATTTGCTATCTTAATATAAACTGAGCAGTGATTATTTTTATAAGGGAGATGGTAGTCTGGACCAACTGATGAGTGCTGGTTTAGCATGAAATATGTATATTGGTGATTATTTATCTTTTCTGCATGTGTGGTCATGTGTATCAGTAGTATGAGATCATGTGGATAGTGAAGGGGCTTGAAAGTCAGTTCAAATCCCCTATATAAATAGTATAAAATAAATAGAAAAATTTTATTTCCAAATATATCTTTATTCTCACACATTGTTATGGGTCTTGGGGTAAGCAGATAACATCCATGTGTTATGCCTATGATTTGAGGTTTAAATCCACAGTAGTTGAAATTCTTCTCATGAGACAGGATTTTTTTTCTAAATTAGCTGGCCAATAGTCAATATAACTAATCATCCAACACTGATCTGTAAATGGGTATCTAGCTATTCTTAGCAAAAGATAAAATATGACTCAAACCCTCATTGTCTAGGATCTGTTGAAAAGCCATTTATTTATTTAAAAGGTCTGCTTATACTATATATATATATATTGAAGCCATGATACTCATTATATCAATATCTGCTATCCAGAAAGAAAAAAGAAATTATGAATTAAAAATAACAATTTGCTAATAAAATATTGATATTTTAATTCACTTTCAAACCACTTGGTGGTGAGATCTATGTCTTAGGATTATAACATCACATATAAGCTATTATCATGTTTTATTAAGATAGTACAGAGGAGAAATTTCTGACTAGTTGGAGTAATACAACAGTAAGACTACTATTTAAAGGAATGGCTATGGATTATAGAAAGTTAAGTAGTTATAGTCTGATGGTGATAATGTCAGTATTATATAAAGTTTTCACATAAATGGTGACTGGAAGGGTTGCAAAATGGATGGAAAAAAATAATATAGTGGGAAAAATGCAAGGGGGTTTTCAATTGAATAGATGTATAAGAAATAGTTTATTTGTAGTTACACAGTTTATAGATATGAGTAGAAATACAGGTAGACAGTTGTATATGGTTTTTATAGATATAGAGAAGGCATATGATAGAATAAATAGAAATACATTATGGGTAAGTTTAATAAATTCGGGAATGGGTGGAGCTTTAATGGATATTATTAAGAGATTATATAAAAATAATTACTATGCATATCAATTAGAGAATATAGAATTAGTTAAAGTTAAAAATGGGATGGGACTAAGGCAAGGATGCCCTTTGTCACTGATTTTGTTTTTGTTATATTTGAGAAAAATGGAAAGAGCAATATAAAGACTAGGAAGAGGAGGACAGAAATACCATTAATAGGTGGCAAGGGAGTATATATAAATTATTGGGTATTTTATTTGCAGATGATTTCTTGTGCACAGAAAAAAGGGAAGATATGGAAGTTATGCTGAGGATATGTGCAATGATGGGTAAAGAGATGGCGATTGAATTTAGTGAGAAAAAATCAAAAGAAATGATGATTAATACTGGGGAAAAAGAAAAAAAAGAATTTTTATTGGGGAATATAAAAGTTAAGTGTGGTGAAAAGGTATCACTATTTGGGAATCATTTTAAGTAATCAGAGAAATTGTTTGGATGAATAGGAGAAAAAAATGATAAATGAAGCAAAAAAAAAGAAAGGGATTGATAAAGAAATTAACAGTGTTTTTATATTATAAATATAATGTAGGTAGAATTGTATGGAAGCAGGATTAACATATGGCAATGATCCATTATGTGTTATTAAGAAGATATTAGATTACTTTAAAAAAATACAAAGAGAAGTAGATGTGTATATGTAGGTGACAAAGGAAGCAATTCAAGGAGAAATGGGATGGTCATGTTTTTATATGAGATGTAAAATGAAAACATTATGTAGATTGCAGTTTATGGATATTAAGAGAATAGCCAAAATAGTATTTAATTGGGTTATAAGTAAAGGGCAGGGAACAAAATGAGTGAAAAAGATGGTACAGTATGCAGAAGATTTGGATAAAAAATTTATGTTAGTATACTTATACAAAAGGTGGGATGATTGTGTTAGGAGAATTGTTGACTGATAAAGTGGCAAGAAATGGAATAGAAGAATAGATGCATTAATAAAAAAAAATAGGGAATTGGAGAGACAAAGAACTAATATAGAGAGTAAAAAGAGTTTAAATATATATAGAAGTAAACAGAATATTGGGTGTGAGTTAATTTATGATAATAGCAAGGAAAGTAGTTTACTGTTTAGGCTTGAACAGGATCTTTAGCAACAAGGAAATATACAAACAAATGGAAAATATGGGTGATTTAGTCTGCAAGTTGTGTAAGAAAGGCTTAGAAAATATTAGGCATATGTTAATTGAATGTAAATGCCTGCAAACAGAAAGAATACAAATAATGAAGGGTGAAAGAATAAATATAAATAAGATGATTATAGAGAAAGTAGGTTCTTGTTTTTGATGCTAGGTTTAGGAAAATATCAGGGGGATTTAAATATAAAGGCCATGCAGTTGACAAAGATTATATTGTGGAAATGGGATGGAGCAGGATAGAGAAGAATATGGAGAAAACTTAGGATGTGGAATAGAAAAGGAAGGTAATGTGGCTAACACATTTTTCTGAGCATAGTGGGCAGAGAGATTCCTGACTCTGAAAAAGGAGAAGCCACAGTGCATCACATCACATTGCATATAATCAACTTAATAATAATCCGAAGGTTTATGATGCTAGCATATTATTTATACTTTTCCCAATACTTTTCCAATATAAAATACAATGTTTCAGGTAGTATTTTTCTCTTCTCTTCAAGTGTTCTGGCCTGTACTGTGATAGCTAGTATAGGAATTTAATTGATCTTTGGATTTGTAAATAGTGAATTTTAAGATGATGCTCTACCAATTAGTCTATACCTTCAAAGGCAATTGTAATTAGATATTTTACATACAAATCTCTAATGGTCCACCTGATTGTTCTATTTTTTTGCTATTAAAAGCAAGTTAATAAATGGTATATAAGCATTATGAATTATCACACTTAACTAACCCATGGGATCATTTGCCATTGTCATGTGAGCAGCTTTTATATATATATTCACTTTTTTTCTCTGCTCAATATTATTGTCTTATTTTTTTCTCAGCTGACTATATGTTCAATGCTATTTACATGGTCTGTTACTTTAGATATATCTGCCTTTTCCTTTCTAGTCATTACTTCATGTTTCTTTTATAATTATAATTTTGGAATAGGATGGCTAGTTTCTCTTGTATATTTTCCACTATATTCACGTAAATACTTTATATATATATATATATTGTAACGATATATAAATATGCCGTTACATTAATTTAAAATAAAAACTAAGTTCGCAAATAAAAATAAATTATTAAAAATCTAAAAGCTAAAAAAAATTTAAAGAGTTGTTAAACGTATATATTCGCACAGATACAAAACTTTAAAAATATTTTTTTTTAATAAATAAAAGTATTTGAACGTACTTTGTTATAAAAAAGTACAATATTTAAAGATAAAATATTTTTGTAAATGGAAATGATTGTTTTAGAAATTAATTGAAAAGCAAGCTAGCCCTTGGGCTCTTGTATAATTAAAAAGTCTGATGAAAGATAGATAAGAAAATAAAGAAATTAGCTTGACCAATGGAAGCACCAAGCTTCAGCTTGGACCTTAATGAAAATGATGGATTAGTGACGTTTTGTTGGTTGAATCTGTGTGGATACTATAAAAAGAGAAATATTGAGTTTCCTGACAGTTCCAACTTGAGTTTGTGAGAAGACGATAAGATGCACTTGTCGTTCTCTCTCACTTATATTAAAAATGAAATGACTGGGATACCAGAATGAAACCAGCTAAGGCTACCTCCAGAATATCAGACCAGTCTTCCATGAAAGTCTTCATGGGAATTGACAACAGGAACCAGGAGCTCTTCTACTGTAAGGTGTAAACGGAAAAATTTTACTACAAATAATTAAGAACTTTAAAGATTTAACAAGCTAAACATTTTTTAATGAACTTTAATCTGATTTTCCAAATTAATAATTAATGTTTAAATTTTATATAGTTAAGTTTGCTAAAATCATTTCCATTTTTTTTTATTTCTATTAATATTTACTTGTACAAATTGTTTAAATGCATGAAATTTAAGTTGGGTATGGACGTTGCATGGATTGGTTAGCGGTTAATTATGTTGTGGTTTTCATATTCGATTAGAATATATAAGTCATCGATGTCAAAGCGGCATCTTATGATGAATGCCATTGGGTTTCTTATATTCCCTCTGCAATTGACGTTATCAATGATTTTGTATTTTGATCGGTTATGTTTATTTTGAAATGTTTTTGACTGTGGAATCTATGCAGCCGATCTATACTCAACATTATAAAACAAATTTTATAAAATTCATCTGTGTGAATGTATATAAATGTTAAATTTAAGTCGGGTGTGAATGGCTATGTAGATTTGTAAAGTTATATATAGTTTAAGGGAGGGTAATCTTAGGTTATTTGTTTCGTAGCTAAATTGGATCAATGGACTGGGTGTATTGATGTAATTAGTAAATGTAGCATGAGATCCACTATGGGCAGGATTGCATATATACACCGCACACCCCCTGTTTGCCTAATGGAATTGGATAGTAAGATGGAAGATGTGGTCCATTCCTATGGAGTTTTTGTTTATTGTTTTTCTCACCAGCAGATGTAGCATTCCTGTTTTGTTGAGAGACAATGTCTTCTCTAACTCTACTTACTGTTCAGATGTACATTCCTGACAGTATAGTATATTTAGTGCTGGTGTATTTTCATGCTACATTGAATACATTAATGTATCAGATGGAGTGATGCCAGTTTGACTGCGAACTTTTGGCCTAAGGTTAAATAAGGGATAAAATTTTTTTTTTTCAAATGCAGATCTATGTAATCTATTCATACTCGACAATCTTAATAAAAATATTAAATCTATTCATACTCGACAGTCTTAAATTTTAAAATAATTTAAATTAAATGTTAATATTAAAATCTAAAATAATAAATGTTATTCCTCAAATTCTAAAAGATTATATATGTGCATCAGTAAATATTGTTTGTATGTTAATTACTGGCAGTGGCTTTTATTTTTTTATATTTAAGATATAAATTAAAGATATAGATTATTATCTCTGCATCTCCACTGAGCTAGTGACAATGGGCTAACGGTCTAAATATAAAAGAAAGTGGGATCTTATAACTGTGTATCTGCCTACTTTATAAATTTTTCTAGGTTCAAATGCCTAGATGGCGCCCTTGTAGTGCAGATTATGGTAATATTCGATCTTCACTTTCTTTTGGATTGTTATAATATATATATATTGTTTTTCAGCATTAAAAGCAGTGGTGGCCCATCTATAGGGGCTGAACTCCTCCCCCTTCAGTGTAAAGTGAATATTTTTGCCTATTATTATACTTAAATGGGTATATTAATTAAATTTCTATGCATGTCTTACACAAATGTACAAATAGAATATGCTGTCTAAGTAAAGAGGCAAAAAAATATCCACCATCTACTTGTATTGATTTTTTGTCTCTCTTAGATTTTTTGTTTGTGCTTTCTGAAGGATGGGCAAAAATCACTGCAGACTAATGATATAACAATGTTTTCACAGGAGGCAATTATTTATAACCTTCTTGTACATGACTTTGAAGATACAGGACATCTTTGTTTACATTTTTAATAACTACCTCACCACTATGAATTCTCATATGCTGCCACTGTATTACTTGATTAAATTTTATTAGAGATTAGAATTTCTTACATTGTGCTATGGTTTTGGAAAGATACATTGATTGGAAATTTTATTTGGTTGCACTACAATATATACAGTTTATTTGTTATCTGTTCTAATGATCTTTTTTTAATAATAGTTGATAGAAAATCATTATTTAACAAAGTTAGTTCTATATTGAACTTTTCTTTTTTTAAGTCACTTTTTTTTGCTCTGGACCCTATGATATCATGTTTGTATCTTTTGTACTTCTATTATCATTAGATGTATATGCTAAGGAGGGGGGTCTGTAAAAAGTGTAATGAGATAATTTTGAAATAGAACATTTAACAACCATAGAATTTTATTCCAGTTCTAATTCTATTATGAATTTAATTGAAGAAGACATTTTATTGATGGGTATTAATAAAATTCATAATAATGATTCACCATTATTGACATAGATGGTGGTTTCAAGTTCTTCCATGTAAACATTTCTTATCAGAGTGACAATGTTGAATCTAGAATCTATAATCATTCCTTAAATTTGCTGGAAGAATTCTATGTTGTATTAATAACTTCATTTATTTATTTTTTATAATGCTTCATAACTATTTGTCAATTAACATTTCAGATCAAAGCTTGCCAATTTTACACTTCTTTCTGATAGAAATCTTTATAGATTATTTTACATTGCTTAATAACAGTTATTAACTATTAAATAAAATATTAAGAACTCATGTATTATATTACAAGCTTCAAAATAATTTGGGGTACTATCAATAAAAGTCTTACCAAATTTCACAATTGCTGGTAAGAAAATTTGAAGCATTGTGAAAATTCTTTAAAGACTTTTTGCAACTTTGCACCAGTATCACAATGAATTGTTTAAAATCCTTAACAATGGACTGTGTTTTATATGCCTAAGCATTAAGAATTTCAAGAAGAAACCTTGACAAATTTTGACATTTCTAGAACAATCAATCTTGATGGAACATGGTCCTTATGGATTTTTGGATAGAACATAGAGATATGTATTTTTTAATGTATTCATTTAGTCATTCAAAATCAGGGTAATACTTGCAATGCTTTCAATGTTATGTTTGTAATTTAGAATCTGTAGCTGATATAGAATTCCTTAGTCATTTTCTCATAATGACCTGCTATGAAGAGTTCTCTTATTTTGATATTATAATGCATAGTGTCCATTATTGTTGTAGTATTACCTTTGGTATTAAGTAGAATTAGTATATATGTATCTAATTGGAAAATTTAATAATTTCCTCTTCAGTAAAGATAATGTTTGATTTGGATTACTGATGTCTTTCAACTATTCTTTTTATTCTCCAATGCAATCTTCTTCTAAAAGTAATTTTTGTGTAATTTCCTCAGTTGGTACAATTATAATTAATAATATGACATTAGACAGTGATTTAACATTCTGCTTTTTGGAACAGAAATTCCAGCATCAGTTAAACATATGGAATTCAGATTTTTAAGCATGTAGCTTATGAGATATGAAGCTTGATATACTTATATAGATTGATAAATTTAATCTTTTTCTGAGGATTATCTTTTTATTTTAGCATATAATTTAGAATATGATTTTTTTGCCGACTCAGAAACTCCTACAAAGTCTTTATCAGTAAGTTTATTTTTAATAAGCATTTTTTATAATTAATGGAACATAAACTTTGATATTTGAAAAACTTGTAGGCAGTTATGATTTTTCTTAATACAGTCACACTTGATTTCTAAATAATATCGTCATCTTTTTGAAAATTAACTGAATATTTTAATTGCAATCTGTTAGGGACAATTCTTTCAGAATTATATTTGCGCAGGAAATTAATTGCTTTTCTGGACAATTTTAAACAATTATTTTATAGTCTAATATTAGATATATATAATTGGATCCATATACAATTCGTAATGTTTGTCTAATAGTTTATAAATATAGCATTTTATTTGCAGTTATTTTGCATCATCTAGTTAAAATCTTATTATTAAGTACTGTATTTATAAAGATTCAATACTATATCAAACTTAAGATATTATGAAGGAATTGCCTAAAACAGTCAAATTGGAAAATCAATAGAAGTTTCTTTTCAACACTACTGAAGATTTTGAATTTTTTCTAATATTAATTACTAAACTAAAATGAAGGATTTGTCTCTTCTCTCATCAGTGTTGATAACTGGACTGTATTGCTTATATTTTTGTGTAATGACCAACATCATAACAAGATTCATTTGAACCAACCCATGGACTTAAATGTACAAACATTATTTTACTGTATAATTCTTGTAGGCCTAGTTGGACTTGCCAAGAGTTTGATATTTAAAGTGCCATTCACATTTAAATCTTAGATAAACTACTATTTATAAATTCTTTTCTTACTTCAGAATAATTGGAATGTTTTGTTGTGTATTGGAGTACTTTTTGTCTAAATATTTTAATATAATATTGAGAAGTCATTAACATTATTGTTGTTGTTGTTGTTGTTGTTATTATTATTATTATTATTATTATTATTATTATTATTATTATTATTTCAAAAAAACACCTTTATTGATGATCATAGGGTTACATTTTCTATAAGTCATTCCGTATACATATGTTTACATTGCTAGTGAATGGAGCAAGTTTAAGTGTGTATATGTGATGGAACAAAAATGAAACTAAATTAGGAGGAAAAGGTATTTAAACATTGTTGTGTTTGTTGAACATGTTTTTTAGAATTATGAATTTTGGAGTAGGCATGGTAGTTAGTCTATTCATTTACTAATTTCTCTTTAGATATGTTTTATGCAAATGCCTTTAAGGGGGGTGCATATATATATATATATATATATATATATATATATATATATATTACATTTGTGAGCGTACTTGCTATAATCTGAGTTCTCAAAAGTCTTGTGTTAGCACTGTTCAATTGCAAACATCAACTTATATATCTATTGGAGTGTGGATTTTATTTTTTTTCCAGTGCTTGAGTCTTGGTTTTGTTGTTACAGTCCTTTATATCAATAGTATGTAGTCAAAGAGAACATTCTCTGTATTTTTATTTGTAGATACATGTCACATCTTTTGGAGAAAAATATTGATTGATGGCACAATTGGTGGTTATATGGAGCCACCTTAGAGGTTTGATTGTTGTGTTATCAGTGACCAGGTTGCTGCAAAAATGTCTGCATGTGCAATTTTATTGTCTCTGGCTCGTAATTTTGCCAGTTGATGGATGTCACCTTGTGTTGTTCCCTAAGATGAATGTGCATCTAGTGCATCAATATGCATAAAGCACAAAAGTGGCTGCATGGACTACTGATGGGATAGAGCCTTTGTAATCTGAAGGGTGGTGTTAGATTGTCTATATGCTCTTGTCATGATATAGTGAATTCTGTCTAGTGCTAGACAAAGATACAAAAGATGTTGCTGTTTCTTCAGCCCTATGACATAGGGGACAAAAAGGATCTAGGTTAATGTACAGTCTCCAGTATTTCAGAACATATGTTGTGGACATTGCATGTAGGTTTAATCTCATCAAAAAATCAAAATACTTTGGCTCAAGAGATCATTTTTTAAACTTATGGACTGGACTTTATTGCAAATGACAACTATGAAATAAACCAAAAAGAATCATGCTTTGCAATCTCCAAAAAATGGTCTATATGAAAGAAACTTTGAATAAATTTTGCATAAATTACTATCAAACTTCGTTTAAAACCTCAATGTAAGATGACACTCCCAAGATAGGCTATGAATATGAAGACCTAAGTTCTCTGAAAGACCCTAACCCATATTAAGCTTCACTTTTTTGCGTAAAGTGCAATTTAAAACTTACCACTTGAAGGTGAAGTAAAAAGAAGAATTTTATTACGGAGTAATTGTTGATTGTTGATTCTAAGTATTGTCAGATTGGTGTCATGGCCTGCATTTGGATGGTTTAATGAGTAAATTTGCCAGTATGAGTACTTATATATTGTCTGAAAAGATATCTGTGATGTGATTTTTATATAATTGATGATTGATTATAGTTGGTCATAGGCAGGGGGTGGCATTACAGAGACCATTTTTTAAACTTACAGAGCATGCTTTATTGCAAATGACAACTATGAGATAAACTGAAAAGAATAGTGCTTTGCAATCTCCAGAAAATGGTCTATTTGAAAAAAAACTTTGAATAAATTTTGCATAAATTACTGCCAAGCTTTGTTTAAAATCTCAATGTAAGATGACACTCCCAAGATAGGCTATGAATATGGAGACCTAAGTTCTCTGAAAGACCCTAAGCCATATAATTATTTTTTGTAATAATACGAAGCTTCACTTTTTTGTGTAAAGTGCAACTTAAAACTTACCTCTTGAAGGTGAAGTAAAAAGAAGGATTTTATTATGCAGTAATTGTTGGTTGTTGATTCTTAGCATTGTCGGATTGGTGTCATGGCTTGAATTTTGATGGTTTAATGAGTAAATTTTTCAGTATGAATACTTGTATATTGTCTGAAGAGATATCTGTGGAGACATGATTTTTATATAATTGAAGATTGATGATAGTTGGTAATAGGCAGGTAGTGACCTATCTGTTGGTGTTATTTGAAGAAGGCATTCAAGCAATAGAAAGTGTTTGACTGTGATTACTATTAGGTTTGTGGTCTTCTGTAGATGGAAAGTATAAATGCTATAAAGTCCTATTTCATTGTGAATGGGTGTTTTGGTAAGCTGATTTGCAGATATTGACACTGTCTTCCTCTGCCACAAAAGCTTATTGCAGAGAGATTTTGTTTGTAAAACCTTTAGAAAAAGTGTTAATAGGTGAGTAATAGGTGATTTTTGTTGTGACTAGCTGGTTAAATAGCTGGATCTTGGAATATATTGAAAGATATGCCTTTGAAAGTAAAGTAGTGATTAACTTCATTTCTCCTTTGAGTTTGTTTGTTTTGGATTTTGACCATCATTGCACTTGCACTCATATAAAAAGAAAATCCCAGAATGTCAGATGGCTTCCCAGCATATATACCTGTGTATTGTTTTGTATTATAAAGAGTCCAAACCGCAGTCTCATTTAGATTGACCCCGAGTTTGTGTGTAGCTGCAAATTCTTGTAGTATTGTATGCAAAACCAGTAGGTGTTTTTAGATAGAAGGAATATGCAAGGCCAGTAGGTGTTTTTTAGATAGAAGGAAAACACTTATGTCATCCATATATATAACAATTCATGTTACCTGCTGAGATGTGTTTGGTATTTTATGCCAATGAATGTCTGCTGGATGTTCATTAATAGAGGGTTGATATAGAAGTGAAAAATAAAGAGCTCAGGTAGGATCCTTGTGAGATTGATTGTGTTGGGGTAAAAGATATGGAATTTTTGCCACTGAGTGTAATATGTATTTCCCAATTCAGCAGCAAGTTGGTTATAATATATAGAAGAGTAAGAGATATTGTGGCGGTAGCCAACATTTTAATTAAGATCTTGACTACCATGAAATCATCATCATTATTATTATGATTACTATTACTATTATTATTTTTATTATTGTCATCCATTCAAAAGCAATTAAAAGGAAAAGCTATAATTGAATAACGATAATATCAGGCAGCTAAGCACTTTCAATTGCTTTTTATATTCTAATAGTCATAGCATTAAAATGGTCATGGGAAAAAATGGTATTATGTATAAGCAAAAATATATACAAAGTTTTATATATACTACCATTTATTTCCATGATCATTTTAATATTATGACTATGAGGACGTAGAAAGTCCTCAAAAGCAATTAGCTGCCTGATAGTATCATTATTCAATTACAGCTTTTCCTTTTTATTGTTTGAATGCACGTAAGGTATATTACATATATCCTATAATTATATTACTATTATCATCATCGTCATCATCATCACTATTATTAGTATGTTTTTTTGTTTCAAAAAGGAATTTTATTGGACTAAACAGTATTTACAGATATTTCAAATCGCATCCATGTTTACATTTGCAATTAGTTAGTTTGCAGAAGCACATTGATTTGTATATGTACCTACTATGTATTAGGGTGGAAGCAACCATTTTGAAAAGGCCAAATACTTGTGTGACAAAGTTTAGTATTATAATTTTGAAAATTTCTGCTTTGATTGATGTGAGAGATCTTTGAGGCCTTGGTTAATGGTTTTCATCCATTTGTATTGGGAGGGTGGGGTTACAATTTTGAAAACAGATGACAGATTATACAAATCTCATTGTAAAGTTCACAAGTCTTCTGTTATAGTTCTACCATCTGAAAATGATTGGGAATAAAGTCTACATTTAGAGATTATTTCTAATGACTTACATATGCGTGCAATGTGCAAAAAACTTATTTTTTCAGTAAAGTTCACTATTTTGTTATTTCTATTTGCAATTCATGATGTTTGAATATCACTTGTTTAAGTCCTTCTTTTGTTATAATGATTGTGTGGGATAGTGTCTTTAATTGTTGCAAGTAGTTGGAAGTAGGTTCTTGTCTCAGCATCCAGGATGAATAGAAGGCAGGCCTGGGATGATTTTATCCCAGTTGTTTGTGATTTTTTCTGCACCTCAGAGTGATGATTCTGCATTTGTTTAACTGGTTATAAGGCTGCTTATGGTTTGAGTAGTGACTAAGTGATGGCATATATATTCAAATAAGCTATTTTGCTAGCTCTGATTTTTAACTGTGAAAACATATCATGAAAGATAGAGGGGTGTCATTTCATATTATTGCTTAAGGCAAAGGTGCATCATGTGCACCAGAATACATAGAGCATGCACTATATGGATTGAGCTTCCACAATATGCATTGGTGATATATTGTATTGATATGTTAGGCCATCCATATGTGATACACATTAGTGTTCATGTCTCTGCTAATGTTGGGCATTCATAGATTAGATGTTGTGTTTCTTTAGCATAATAACATATGCCACAGAATGTATCAATGATAGTGTACTGTCATGGTAATGATGGAAGTAAGTTGTTAACAGGGCATGGAGGTTGATCATTATGAAGTCAAACAATTTAGACTACAGTTACCAACTTTTGAAGTTGTGAAGTAACTTTTTAATGTTAATCCCAGCATTGGAGAACTGTTATAGTTGATCAGTTCTTGATGCATGAGGGTATAGATCTGCCAATATGTATATTTGTTTGTGAATTGGGCAGGTATCTGGATGATTGTTGTTTTCTGCTGGTAGATGATTGATGACAGTTATGAATACTGTGGGAGAGGTCTGTCAATTGGAATGAGTTGAAGTAGGCATTGTAATTGAGAGAACTGTTTCAAGATAGCATCTATCATGTTTGTGGTCTTTTGAATTTGAAAATGCTTATGTCATGTAAACAAAGTATGTTGTTTGTGAGTGGTCAGCTAGAGATCTAGTAGAGATTGCAATGAACTTTCTGCACCATATGATCTTATTGCAAATGGATTTGATTTTGGATTTGAATGCCTTAGAGAAGGGTATAAAGGGTAGATAGTATATAATTTTAGTGGTGATGAGTTGGTTGAATAGCTGTACTTTTGAGTATATTGAGAGGTCTGACTTTGATAGTGAGTTGGTGATCTGTTCAGCTTAATATTTAATTTGCTTTGCATACAGAATTCCATTGTCATAGTCCCTAAGTGAAATAGACAGCCAAGAAAAGCATTTGGTTTGGTTTGGCTTGGTATGCATGTATGCACGCTTTACATGTAAATAGTGACCAGGCAGCAGTTAGGAGTCAACAGCTCACTCAATGTTAATCCAGACTGCCATTGGTACGTATCTCTTCTTCCCTTGAACAGCACTTTGAAGATTAATGCTGCTTGGATCATTGATGAGTTTTTTTTTTGTAAACTGCATATTGGAGATTAGTAGAAATATATATAGTTCTACTTTATATTTGCTGATTTTCTCAATGATTTTAACTGGAAGCAGTCCCATGGGTATGTTCATAAGAGAGATGACTGCTGGCTTCTGGTGAATGTTACTTTTGCAATGGGATAAAGGACTTCTGTAGGTTGAATTTTGTGAGAAATGATTGGCTAGATTACAGACATATTTAGTTGTAAAATTCATGAATATGAATTGAAAGATGCCACAGTTTCCAGGAAGGCATATATTTGAGATGGGAGGTAGATTAATGGCAAACACAGTGGTATAGAATGTTGTTGTTGTTTCTGGTGTCATAAAGAAGTCAGCAGAAAGTTTGGTGGTTGATTTGCTTGCAATTTTAAAGTATGAATAGATAGCCATTTTTATTTAAAGTATGAATAGATAGGCATCACCATGTTATAGCCTTCATATGTGGTCTTGTCAGCTTTGATAGTTATTGAAACTCTGATAGTAGGTGGATAATGTAGCCTCTGATTCATATATGCTGTTGGGTAAGACATACCTTGCTGTTTTTAATCTTTAGATAATTTTTAAGGGTTGCATATATTGATGTATATTTGTGTACATTTATATATGTATATAAATAATCATTAGAAACCAGTCAACACTTGGACAATCCCAATACAGATAACAATCAAGAATTTCAAATTGTTGTCAAGGCAACTTCCTTTTAGTAATAGAGATGGAATTTCATCTCCATTAATGGTCTCATATATTTATAAAGACACTAAAGGTTGCAACTTGACTACAAAGATTGAAATTATTGATTGGAAGAAGTTTAAATAAACCTCCTTAAACAGGTAAATATAACCTGTTCTGAATGCAAACTGATAAGTAGACAATTATAACATTACAAATTTCCAATTATAATTTTCAAATTGCACCCAGAGTATTACTTAAATAATAACTGTAATAATGCTCAAGGCTAAATGGGTTTATAAGTAACCATTAAAAACCAGTCAACACTTAGACAATCACAAAATAGATAACAATCAAGAATTTCAAACTGTAAGGCAACCTCATTTTATCAATATGAAACCATTTATTGAGGTGGGATTCCACCTCTATTGCTAAAAGGAGGTTGCCTTGACAACAGTTTGAAATTATTGATTGTTATCTATATTGGGATTGTCTAAGTATCGACTGATTTTTATGTTTACTAGAGAGAGCTTACTACTAGCTCTAATCAAGCTTTAATTTATAAGTGCCGAAAAAGAAAGAACAAAATCTTTATCAGAATGTCCTTATTGTCAGACCAATTGGTTTCAGACACATAAATGTCTTCAAATCTGTCTTTACAAACCAGATAGCTATATGGGTCTGAACTAAGTTCAGTTTCACCATATATTAATAGCCTCAGCAATATAACATCACAAAAGCCTTCTAGGGTACATTTATAATAATTAATAAAATAAAACGAATTGTGTAACTTGTTTTTAAGTTTGTATTAAAATTTTTACTAGAGGGAGCTTACCACTAACTCCAATCAAGCTTTAATTTATAAGTGCCAAAAGTAAAAGAATTTAAAATCTCTATCAGAATGTCCTCAGGCCAATTGTTTTCAAGCTTATGACTCACCTCAATGGAGAGCCAGGACTCCAGATATTAAATCTAAAATACCAACTCAAAAGTCAGCACTTAGCTAATATGTTACTATCAATTTGCTGAGGCTATTAATATGTGGTGAAACTGAACTGAGTTCCGACCCATATAGCTATCTGGTTTGTAAGGCTGGATGGCTCACCTCAATGGAGAGCTAGCTCCAGATATTAGATCTAAAATACCAACTCAAAAGTCCTCACTTATTTAATACGTTACTATCAATTTGAAAACATGAATTTTTTCAGACAGTCTTCAAATCCAGCCTTACAAACCAGATAGATATATGCATTTTGAACTCAGTTTAGTTTCATCATATATTAATAGCCTCAGCAAATTGATACTAATGTATTATCTAAGTGCTGACTTTTAAGTTGGTATTTTAGGTCTAGTGTCTGAAGCTAGCTCTCCATTGAGGTGAGCCATAAGCTCGAAACCAATTGGTCTGGGGATAAGGACATTCCTATAAAGATTTTGAATTCTTTCTCTTTTGGCACTTATAAATTAAAGCATGATTGGAGTTAGTGGTAAAGCTCCTTCTAGTGAACATTTTAATACAAGCTTAAAAGCAAGTTACATAATTTGTGTCTTGTTTATTAATTATATATATTGTTGTGTATGATGTGATGGTTTTATCATGGTAATTCACCAATGCAGCTCATCCAGTGCTAGTAATTTAAAGGGAGGAGGTGTTTTTCTCATGATATGATCTATATTAAATAAGAGTATTTTAATGAAAGCTAAGTATTTTTGTATAGGGTTGAGCTGCATGGTCTTGATTTTAGTGAGTATAATATGGCTTTAAGAATATAAATTCTGGAGTGTTTTCTGGGAGCAGTATTCCTATTGTTTTATCTAGTGGAAGTATAGATGTTTGAATCTCCATGAGCTTGATAATTATCATTTGCACTGAGTGACCCAAGAATGTTTTGGGCAGATGATGCAGCATCGGTGAATAAAAACAGGTCTCTCAATAAAGCATTTCAGCCATTGTGGAATGTGACTGCATTGTATAGCAGAAAGCCCTCAACACTCATAAGAAAAGATATTTGGTGTAGCCATTGTATGATAAAGTCTTTGTTCATGCTTCAGTCCCCAATTATGATAGGTGAATATTGAGTAGCTGCAAGTAGTAAATTTATTGTAAGTATTATATTTGAAATATGACTATAAGAAAATTATATTAATTGATGCAATTTGATGATCGAAGGTCACTATTAGGTATGAATCTATGAATATTATCTTAAATAATGAGAATAGGCAATTTGGCACAATGAGCAATCTGGTGCATCCAGAGGATGATGATGTGTCCCTGGAGATGACACAGAAACCTTCTCAGTGGAGGTGTGTTGATGGGTCAGTCTGAAAGCCAGAGCAGACTTTAGGCTCAAGTAAACCAAGTATATGAAGCTATGTAATTTTGAACCATTGTTTCAGTTAATTTTATTGATGGAGTTTAAACCCTCACTTTAACTACAGTTATTTTAACTTTCATCAAGTTTGTATAAGGTGGGGAGAGGTGTTTTTCTGTGTTTCCATGGTGTTTGGGATGTTTCGTGATCCTCGATAGTCCGATCAAGAATAAGATTCATCTGGCTGAAATCATCTCTATAATTGGTTTCTTATTTTTAGTCCTCTTTAATTGAGGATTTTTCTTTTGTGGACAGCCTGAATGCCTTCTGGCTTCAGGCACTGTTGCTTCTATAAGGGGGGGGGAGTCATGGAGTGATTGTCTCTGTTATGTGCACTGGTGTTTTGTTGATTACCATAGGTGTGTATGCTGGTTTGGTGTCATAGTCAGTGTTGTTGATATCGTCATGATTTGTTTTTCATTCATTATTGTTTCCATTGTCCATGAGGGAGGGAATCAGATGGTTCTTGTATATACTCTGGAATCATCTGGACCAGGCTTATAATGTTTGTTTCATCATCATTTTTTTTAAATGATAGGTTCAGTATTTCTATGTTTGTATTTGTAATTGTGTTTTGATGGTTTTTGGGTTATTGGTGAGTGACTTTGTGATGTTTATTTAGATTGTATCCACTGAGAAGTGAGCATATAGTTTCTTTTGTGAGTGTTGTATATGTTGATTATTGTTTAGCCAATCTTGTATAATTGGATTTGCAATATGGTGTATTGCTAGGTGGTCACGCTGACTGCAGAAATGGCATTGTGATTTAGCCCTCTGATATAAAGACAAAGTGGCCTCCTAAGTTTATAATCTGTATAGGTGTGTTTTCTGGTTTTATATTGATGTTTAGCTTTAGTTTGAATTCAAAACTGTTGCTATAAATGAGTGTAGGTGTATCTTTTAGGTATATTGGATTAAAAGTTAAAACTTTCCCAAATTGCTCCATCATATACTGAAAATCTTGAACAGAATAGCTGAAGTACATGTTTTTTAATGTATCTGTAGTGTAGCTCTGTGAACTCTTTTCTACCACCACCAATGCATAGTTTTTAAATGTTGTGATGAGTTTGAAATCGGTTTTTTTGACATTCATCAAAAAATTTGACTGCCAGATACATTAGATTAGGATTGTCTGCTATTCGTAGCAATGTGTCCCAAAGTCAGCATGAGATTATCATCTAAATAATACAACAGATTGAAATCTTTTGAAAGAATTAAATAGTATTCTTGGTATGGTGTTATTAAAGCTGGTACTTGTCTGTAAAGCTTCTATACTCCAGTGCGGCGGCGGGGGTCACGGCTTTAGTTGCTTTGCAGGTAAGATTATTGATTGTCTTTTTGATTACTTTTTTTAAATCTAGTTGTCGCGGTATTAACGATAAACTTAAGTTATATTTTGTGCTAGTTGTCTTGACAGAAGACTTGGCAGCATTGTCATGTTTTGGTTGACTTTAAAATCGTCATTTTTATAGGAATTGCTTTGACACCAGCCACTTGGTCACCTGACTCGGAGGTCGCCATTTTTTATTTGTATCAATAAAAAATAATTGATTCTTTAACAGATTTTCTCTATTATTTTAAAATGTGAATCGATACTTACTTCTATTGCTTGAAATTTGTTCATTTCCGACTTATTACTTTTATTGCAAAATGTGCAGGTATTTGATTGTTTTGTTGTTTTTTTTCAGATTTGAATACAGATACTTGAATTACTAGCGATGACTAAGTATTATTATTACGATATCACGTGACTTTGATGCATAGGGGTAAAAAAACATTATTTATTGCTCTTAATATTATTATTAACTTTTCATTGAATGTCTAATCGATTCAACTTGACAAGAGAGCTAGTTAGATTTGTTAAAAATGTAACAAATTAATTTAAACCAGAAGAAATTCTATATATATAAAATTTTGATTTGATAGACGTAACCTTTTAGCATTAGAAATAAGTTCAATATTTTGGAAAATTAGTTCAAATATAATGTCTTTTTTTTTTTTGGTAATAGATATTTTCCCTTCATTTTTTCTTATTCAACTTAAAGAGGAGAGACTTTTTTTATAAAGATAATTTAATTAAACGGCTAGTATAAAGACGTGTCTATCTGATTTATTTCGAATTTCTAAATCCTTTAATTTAGTTAGTCTCATACATCGTGATTTTATTATGATTTTTATATTTCACTAATAAGTTTTGAAGTGCAGATTTTTCGACATAAGAGAATATATATATATTATTTTTAATCGAGTTCTTCGAGGAGTTTTCCAATAATATTTGGCTCTTGAAAGAATTCATTTTTCTTTTTTTTTTGCTTTAAGCAATAAGATGTTTCCAATATTAAAGACATAGTTTCAAACAAAAAGTTTAAAAACTACAGACATATACATATACGTAGATATATAATGTTTCAGGATTGTACTTGTCCATAGCTCCTCTTCGCGCTGCGATCTAGAATTCGAATATAGGTGGAACTTAGAAATAGTTGAAATTTCTCATGTAATTTTACGATTGTTATTAGCTAGGATGTAATGATCAATCCAAACATTATTTAATTAATATTTATTTTTAGCTAGAGGAGATTAAAAATATAAAATCTTTCAAATTAGTTCGGAGAACAAAATCTTCATTGAAATGCTGGAAAGCATTATTTAATGCTATTTTTACTTTTTATTAATTGTGTGACTGCGTTGCATCAAATTAATATTGGCACATTTAACAAAACATTATGTCAAGTTCACTTATAACTTGAAGAATATAATTTGATATCTTCTGAAAAACAAACTTTAACCTCTATGTAAAGGTAAATGTAATCTCTAGAGTCAATACCATAAATGCAACAAACGAAAATATTCGTTTTTATTCTAAAGCTTATTATATCTCTGACAGTGGAAAATATCGAGTTAAATTGATCCGCACTTAATTTATTTAAATACGGATTTAGACATTTTAACTATTAGCAAGATATCATAAAGGAATCTGTAGTATATTTAAACCAAAAGTAGATTCATTGGTGACTTTATCAAGTCCTCAGTGTCAGGCCATGCCATTTTAAGCAGATGTGTATCGCCTCCAAAAAGTAAGCAAGGATAACAAAACAAAATATTTCTCATTTTGCAATCACTCAACCATTTTACTTTTCCTACCAAAGATTTAGTTTTTTTTTTTTTACTAATTGCTGTATAACAAATGATAATATCTGGAGTAGATCAATCTTTACTTTTTATTTCAATTTTTTCATATGATGTCAATTGGGGGAATATAATTTTTTTATGTATTCTCCACTAACACTCATCATAATAAATATTTAAAATATTATTTTTTATTATTTTATTATATTTTTCTGTAATAAATATTCATATATTAATTTATAAATATTAATTATATAAATATTAATTAAGAACAATATTTTATTGCCCATCTTAAATAAAAATAAAAATGTATTTATCTAAGTGAAACCAGAATAGATGAACATATCATACTCATATAACTACTGAGCTGCCACAGCGAGAGGTTCTAATAGTGCTAGTTTCATGCATTGATAAAAATAAGAACAAAATTTCCTGGAACTTGCTGAAATTTGCCAAATATGACATTCTCACACTACTATAATAGTAGAATCTCAAGCATAGGGAGAGGGAATTTTTAAAAACAATTATTTTTAAAAACAGTTTAATTAGTTGTATTTACATAACAATTATGTAGAATATTTAATGATTGTTATATTATTGATATTTCAAGCACAAATTTAATAATTTTCATATTTTCTCTAAGGATGCTGCAGCATGACTGCACCTATGGACCAGCCACCACTGCTTGGCCTTCAATTCTGCTGCAATAGTTATTAACTTGACAGTCATTAACTAAACTGTTCATAGATTATATTTGTTCTCATTTACAAAGATCAGTGGCTCATAAATTCCATTTGTGAATCAGATGTATACACCAACTATGGATTGTTTTAAATTTATTGATGAAACTCTAATTGTATCTAGAAAATCAAATCCAGCTGTTTTATTGTTGAATCTGAAATATAAAAAAAATGTATTTGGAACCTCTTTACTTGTAGATTCTAGGATGAACTCAACAAAGGAGATCTTGATTGGAATTGAATCTTAGGTGATGAAACTATTTCTAGAGCTATTGGTAAGTCCAACTTGCTTAACAGTTTTTTATACATGTTTTATAGCATAATTTTTCCTTCTTATATCTGATGGAGGACTATTTGAAAGAACATGAAATAACTACAAAGCAGTAAATCTAAATGTGTCAGTGTTATTTCTCATGGTAATATTTAACTGAGTATCCAGAAGTTTAGTTGGAATTTTTTTTTTCACACAGTAGCATGGTATTGCTAAGAGAGCTGTGCCACTCAGCTTATAAAAAAGTTATTTATAGCATTTAGAAATTAAGAGTTATTTCACTTATGATATTAAGTATTATTTGATGCTATTTACATTAGACTCTACTTTTAAAAAAATATTCTTCAATTGAGATTTATCTAAAAAGTTTTCATAGCTACTTGAAATTTTTATTTAAATGCATATAGTTGCTAGTGATGTCAACTAATATTCAAGAATCATGAAGTAGAATGATAAAGCTTAAATAATTCCTACTCAATAAGACGTGATTGACATTTCATTTTCTACGATGGTCTTTATCTTTTTTGTTTTTATTTTTAGCTTTTTTTAAGTTCAAAATTAATTAAAATTCGTTGTTTTTTTTAATCATTAAATTAAATTTTAAACAAATTGTTGCAATACCTATTTAATTTGTTGGTATTGATTTTATTTATTGGGTAGAAGATAATACTGCAAATGTAGATTGCTTCATTAGTAAATAAAAAGATGGGTTCCGTTAAACCATAGTAAAAAAGATTAGCTTTAATCTGGTAGGAATAATACTCCACTGTCTAGTTTTTATTTTAATTTGAATTATAGATAAATACAATAGGTATTGTGTACATTTTAATATTTTTAAGATTGTGCAAGTGTCTATTCATCAAAATTATTATATTTACCCTTTGGGAACAATATGGATTTTGAATTGTTAATACTTGGTATTGGATACACTGTAAAACCTTATTGAAAGTTATTATAGATCGTCATATGTTTATGTATGTAATTTAAAGTACAAAAATATATAAATATGTTAATATTCTATTATCAAAAATAATAGAAAGTGCTTGTACTACTTTTTGATAATTTTTTATAGATAAATAATAGATGTGTGGATGGATAGACGGACTGACAGATGGACAGACTGACAGACAGACAGACAGACAGACAGATAGACAGATAGATAGATTAGATAGATAGATAGATAGATAGATAGATAGATAGATAGATAGATAGATAGATAGATAGATAGATAGATAGATAGATAGATAGATAGATAGATAGATAGATAGATAGATAGATAGATAGATAGATAGATAGATAGATAGATAGATAGATAGATAGATAGATAGATAGATAGATAGATAGATAGATAAATAGATAGATAGATAGATAGATAGATAGATAGATAGATAGATAGATAGATAGATAGATAGATAGATAGATAGATAGATAGATAGATAGATAGATAGATAGATAGATAGGTAGATAGATAGATAGATAGATAGATAGATAGATAGATAGATAGATAGATAGATAGATAGATAGATAGATAGATAGATAGATAGATAGATAGATAGATAGATAGATAGATAGATAGATAGATAGATAGATAGATAGATAGATAGATAGATAGATAGATAGATAGATAGATAGATAGATAGATAGATAGATAGATAGATAGATAGATAGATAGATAGATCATTTACGGAATGATATAACATCATATAAATATAATTAAGTTAGAGTCAATATTTCTGCTGCAGAAATTTAAAATATCAAATGAAATTTTTCACTTCATGCAAAATATTCTATTTTAAACAATCAAAATTATTATTGCTTTTCACTATCGGTCTGTCTCATGTACCAGCAGCAAGATCCTAAATTTCCATCATTAAAAGTTAGACTGAACTTAAATACAAAGACTATCTCTTGTAAAGATAGGATCAGGGATTGTTCTATTAAATAAACATACGCTTGATAGTATTCACTCAGTCAATATTCAACGTGTTAACAACAAGCACATGTTAAATAATAAAAAAGGAAAAAAAAGTTAACTTCTATTTTATTTTTTCCCGATAGCATTTTCGATTTGTTTATATAAATTATTAATTAATAATCAATATTTTTTCTATATTTAGTATTCTCGGGTCAGACTTTATTCTTAGTTCAGCTTTATTGTACATGCCTAATTTATGAATAAGTTATGGCCATTAATATTTTATAACGTTTACGATTATTTCCCAAATATTTACAAGAATTTTTCTTTAATATATTGATTTTAAATATCATAAAATAACATTTGTCAATCAAACAGGTAAATCATCTTTAAAATATATTCATATTAAAAACGATTAATTTTATAAGAAAATGAAAAACAAGTATTTAAATTAATCACGAATTACTGATTCTTAAATTATTAGTATATTTAAATGTTGTAAATGTTATTTATAAAAAAATAATATCATTAGTAATTCTAATATATATATATTATAAAATATGTTTTTTTGTGTAATTCAAATATAGCACACATTCTTAGTGCACCTCTCATTATGCCTGGGTTTGAATTTGGACTGAGTAAAAAAATTTCCAACAGATTTCGATATATCTCTAGGTAACCAATTCGAAGTTGGCATAGCTATACATTAAATATTGGTCACATGTAGTCATCTAGATATTCTTTGCTAGAAGATAAAGCAAGGAAGAATAATTGCTCAAATCCTTACCATTCTGTTTAAACTTACTACCATATAGCTGATTCACTCAGTAAGCATTATCTTGGAAAGACTTTTGTTCAGTAGAGGGTTAAAAGCTGTTTTATCCATCTTTCATCTCTATGCATTGTAAAGCTAAATAATAATAAAATTATATCAGAAATTTGTAATATGCCTTGTATCAACAATCACAACTTTAGATATGCATTAGCCAAAAAAAAAAAAAAAATGTAAATAAAAATAAAAACATTAAAATTTGGAAATTTAATAAATTTTACAAGTCTGTATTACTTATAATAGGTAACAGCCATTTTTTAATGTCAGAGCACCATTACACTTAATCTATTTAAATGTTGCAATTTTAGATTTACATATTCTTTTTTTTTTAAAAAAAAAAATAATAATAATTTATTAAACAAGAAAAAATTGTTACAATTGTTAAATTAAATTTACATGACTTTGAACTAAACTGTCTTTTGCTTCCAAGAAGCCACTCTGGTTCTAGTCCCAAACAGGTTGTTTCCTAGTAATTTCGAGGTATGCTTTGAAAAATTGTTTATAAAAACAAAGCCTTATTCCACATGTCCTGAAATAAATTCAAAGGTGTGAGCATTTTGTCTCTGTCTTTAATTTTTTTATTACTCCAATGTAGGCATCCGAGGCACTGTGGGTGTTTTGTTCAAAGATAAATTGGCATCTGATAATCCAGACTGCATAGGAAAGGAAGATGGTCAATCTGATTATGGAAATATCACCACTGCTAATGGCTGTCTTAATAGATAATAACATTCTAATATCAACTGTGACTTTAGTTGATATCAATGCTTTAATAATATTAAAGTAGGGACACGTGTAAAAGAGATGTTGAATAGTTTCATCAGTCATTTTGCAAAGTTGACATTGAGAATCGATGTTATTAAAACCTATTTTCCATACTAGAAAGTGCTTAGTGGGTAATGCTAGTAGGTTCAGCTTTATGATAAAGTCGATAAATTTTGATTCAATGTACCAACTTTTGAGTTTTTTGATTAATAGTTTGTTATTTAGATCAATTTCACTGTGAAGTAAAGCTTGATCCTTATAAATCAGGCCATAAATTTCCCAGTATGTCTTTTTGTATTGGAAGGAAGATTGTGTTACATTTATAAGTCCTTTCGCAAAATTTAAAATTCCCATAATCACACTGAAAGTACATGTATTTTTTTTACACTTTCTTTTTTCCAAAAAGTTTAATATACTATAATAGAGCAGTATTTCATGTAATAAAATGCTATTAAGTATTAATCAGCTAAAATCTCTACAAAATTTTTACAAGTGTTTTTTTAAGTGATAAACTTAAAGTTATCATATTAGATCAGCAGTTCTCAACCTATGGGTCACAACCCCTTTGAGAGTCAAACAACCCTTTCACAGGGGTCACCTAGACCATTGGAACACACATATTTTTATTCATAACAGTAACAAAATTAAAGGTTCAGGGTCACCACAACACATAGCATTAGGAAGGTTGAGAGCCACTGAGTTAGATAAAAGAATCAGTAAAATGTTTTTGTTTCCAGCTTGTATTGATTCAGAAAACTTAAAGACTATGTGAAGAATTTAAATAAAAATCTAAGATGAGTAACTACAAGTCATTAATTGAATGTAAGGAGTGGTTGTACAGATTTTTAAACTGATAAAAGAATTAAAACATCTAAATAACTGGATATGTTATGTTTTCCAATAATGAAGGTGCTCTATATTTCATTAGAACTAAAAAAATCACTTGAAGAAAAAATATTCAAAATAAGTACTTAACTGTGATGAAACTGGATTGCTATGATATATTAATCATTCATTATAGTCAAAAAATATCTCTTGTATGGGAAATCAAGAAATTCAACTTGCATGTATGGCTATCTTGAGAAACTTTTTTTTTACCTTTAATTCTTCAACCGTCTCTTACGAGGCTCCTCGTCGACATCTGACGTCACTCTAACTCTGCCAGTTCTTATGCTAAAATATTTGTTTGACAGGTATTGATTAGGTTTTTAAAAGTTCTGTAAGATGGTGCCCTCTTCCGAATTATTTTACAAGTAAAAAATAAAAAAAAACGCATTTAAACCTAAACAAAGAAAGAACATCATTAGTGATTGGTTGTTAGTGAGCTTTCAGCTGAAAAAGACATTCTGATTGGCTGGAAAGAACAAAGAAACCACCTGATCAAAGAAAATAAAAAAAAACGCTGAGATTTTCATTTCGAATGTGATTTAAGTATTTAAAACAGTATAATTTGAGAAATTAAAATAATTTTTAAAAAATAAACTAAAAAAACAAAATTATTTTCGAAAAATATTGAAGATTTTAGTAAAAATATTTAAGATTTAGCAAAAAGAAATCTTTACTTTTCGATAAAGTAACATTGAAAAAAAGCGTTTGCGTCAGCACTTTTTTGTTTAGACATTCGCTTTATATTTGCCGAAATTGAATATATTTTATAATAAATAAATAGAAATTTATTTTTGAAAGAACTTTCATTCTTTTACATATCCTGAAAGATTAGTAATATACTTTTTATAAACGTATCTGAGTTGAATTTAATATTATAGGCGAATATGTTTTAACAATAGGCTTTGTCTTCAGTTTGTGAGTTGGCCAATTAAAAGATTTGATTTTTACCTCATACAACCAATAATATAATTAGAGGTTTAATGGTTAAAATTCATATATATATATATAATATTCTAATATTTTAATTGATATTACTTCAAGAAAATATTTTGAATGACTAAAAATTTGATTTTTTTTTTTTTTTTTTGCAAAATTTATTAAAATTCATGAATATTTTTGTTCAATAATTGTGTAATAATTTATTAAAAATAAAAATATATATATTATTACATATTTATTTTTCTATATAATTGTTTTATGTTTAAAAAGAAATATATTTTTCTGCATAAAGTTAACAATGCAGAATACTAAGACAGTGATTACAAGATGTTAGCAAACATATCATCATAGACAATCTGTTAGAATTTATTGGAGGTTTTCTATTCCTATATTGCTCACCATTTTTATTGTTTTTACTTTAGCTTCCAATTAATTGTACTCTCCTAACAATATTTATATGAATTGCCAAAGGAATTCATATATGTTTCTTCACAGTTCATTATTTACATTGTCCTCAGTTAGCCTATTCATAAATCCTAGCAGAATTTTTATACATAAGTCCAATTATTATTAACTATTCCTTATTTGCATAATTTACATTTAAATGTATGATTAACATATGCAGATTTTCTGGAATAGTTTATAAAATAATGAGATAATTTATTTATTTATTGTTTGCACATATTTATATAGTAAAATAATAATCTTTACTTATATATATATATATATGCAAAAATAGTTAACATTGCTTTAATAATTATATATAATTTATTTAATATAAGCATGAAAAAATACAAAGCTTTAATATATAGGTAATTAAATAGATAAACCAGTATACCTCAGGCTATAGATAAATAGAACTCTAAAAGTTGAATAAAGGATCAAGAATAAAATGAATCCACCTATTTTTGAGCTTTTGATTACATTAGTTTACTTTTGTCACCATTTGTGAAGATTCAGAATGAAATTAATATATCAACCAGCTACATGTTGGCATTTAATAATTATTACATTAATAATCAATTGAACAAAAATGAAAATAGAATCAAGGTTATTAAAAAATATTCTATTTCCATCATTTTATAGTTAATTACTAATCTAATAATTATTATATGCCATGTTTCAATTGGTTGATATACTAGTTTCACTCAAAAGCTCTAAAAATAGGTGGATTCATTCTATTCTTGATCATTTATTTAACATTCAGATTGCTATTTATCCATAACCTGAGTAAACATGTTTTCTCTTCTTAATTATATATGCATTACACTATGTTTCTTTCATGTTTGCATTTATTAAACTTTATTTAATTATTAAAAACAGGATTATTAAAAGAGAAATTTTATTTCCATTCTTGTACAGTTAATTATTAATACCATAATTACAAAATTCCATAATCCAGCTAGCTGGTGTATAAATTTCACTCCGAATTTCACTAATGTTGACAAAGATAGTCAAAAGCTCCAAGATTCACTCTATTCTTGTTTCTTTGTTCAACATTTGGAATGCTATTTATCTTGGTCTAAGGAAGATTGGTTTTCTCCTCTTAATTATATATATATGTGTGTGTGTGTGTTGTCATGGTATGGCAAAGCTTACTAAACTATGAGCCCAGAATAACTACTATGGAGTACCACTAGACAGATAGCATAGAACTAGGTCTGAATGAATCTCAATTTGTGAACTGACCAAACCCTAGTTTTTATTTATTTATGTAGCAGGGTCACCCAAACCCTCAAGCACCTAATTACTGTACCCAAATACATACTAACATAAGGCACATCTTTAATATATATAATTTATAAACTAAGACACATCCAAGTAAAATTATCAAATCAAACTTTTATTAAGCTTTCTAATACCCTGTGAAATAATGTATCTAAGTGAGACAATCTTCTTTTCACCTTCCCCCCCCCCTCAACTCTGCTCCTCTGATTCTCTTTATATATGCTATTTTTCAGTATAACCTTTCAACATTTATTCTCATCTGAGGGAATATGCTGCCATCCCCTTTTATGGATCAGCAGAAATACAAGGTACTTCCTGAGATTCCCATCCAAATAAAAGTACCCTCACCTATTCATATTATTTGATTGATCACTATCTCATTGTATCAACTCAAACCCTCATTTTTTAGGTTAATTGAAAGAACTAATGATTTTAAGTCAATAACAAATATTGCTGTGGCACTTATTCACCTATCCCCTTAGCATTAACTTTCCAAGATCACCTCTCTCAGTTACATGAACACATGCATAGCAAAACAAAATATATAAAAACAAATATAAAATTTATAAAAGCAAATATGGTTTCAAGATAATATTAACACATATACACAAGATACCCTAATACCAAGCTCTATCAAGAGAAATGCTAATTCCCCAAATATATTTTATTAGAGGGTATGCAATTGTATTCCCAAAAATTAATATAGAGTACACTTCAAGAAACTTCATTATTATCCACTCTGTTATTGTTGACTGAATTTATGTCAACCCTCCATGTCACACTTAACTGGAGGCTATCTGTTTGCTAAATTCACTCATGAGTGAGAAGTTCCTGCATAAAAATCCTTGGACTTGCATGCTTCTTGAATGTATCTGGATTCCCCTCTCTTATAGTGATGCGACTTTGACTAGCTGACTGGTACCTTTCCTTCTAGGGTTTATCGATTCCCGTGATGATATCAGGCTTGGCAAAGAATGCAGGGCTTCCTGGGGAAGAGTTTGATTTCTCTAACCAGAAAATCTTGGAGATTCACTGCTATAAAGTTTCTATGTATAAATTGTCATTCAACAAATACTGCTTATTAATACCCAGAACAAAAAAAGTTTTTTTCAATTTATAGTTTTTGTCTTACCCTCCTCTCCAATTTTATTGGTTTTCCTTTGAAATAAGATTTGTACTGCTATGGTATTTTTAGAGATATAAATAATAGAAACAGCAAAAATACTTTGTCTTTTGTCTCTTAATTTATCAGGCATTTTTTTTTTAGTAAGATACAATTAGAACCCATTCATAAAATTATATGATTATATATAATAATAATAAAAAAACCTGCATTAATATTTCACAATTGAGCTTGATTTAAAAATTGAGACTTTTCCCCTCCCTACTTTTTTCTTTTTTACTTTTAAAGCTATTAGTAATTAAGCAGGATTATCAAACTTTTTAAAATTGCATAATGAAAATATTTTTGCTTAAATAATTAGTAGAAAACTTTTAAAAGCTTGATTATAAGGAAAGATAATATTTTTTTAGTTGATTAATATAAGATAGGTGCACACATTATACACTTTAAAATTTATTAAATTATTAATATGACGAATAAAAAAATATTAAACTGAATTTAATAAGTTAAACTAATAATACATTTTTCTATGAGATGAAAAAAGGAAAAATATCATTTCAATATATAAATATTTGAAAACCAGGCACTCTTCACAAACCTGGGAGCTTAATTGTAAGTATAGGGGATTTGAACTCAGATTTTCAAGCACCCTTCAACTATCCACACTATCTCATTCAACTGATACACATAACCACACACATGTAAAAAAGATAAATAATCACCAATATAAGTATTTCATGCTAAACCACCACTCATCAGTTGGTCCAGATTATCATCTCCCACACATATATATAATTAGTGCTCAGTTTATATTAAGATAGCAAATCCTCATACTTTAATGGACAGGCTTCAATCCACTCCGACCTCCAACTTTTTAGCCATCCATATCATTGAGGGTGAGAGTGACTTCAGATCAACATGGGCATGGCAATAATATAAGCATCAGCATGGGATTTGAGTTTTCATCATCAGATTTTCAATGATATGGATGGCTGAAAAGTTGGAGGTTGGAGTGGAATGAAGCCTGTCCATTGAAGTATGAGGATTACTATCTTAATATAAACTGAGCCCTGATTATATATATATATATATATGGGAGATGATAATCTGGACCAATTGATGAGTGCTGGTTTAGCACAAAATACATATATTGGTGATTATTTATCTTTTCTACATGTGTGGGGTCATGTGTATCAGTTGTATGAGATAGTTCTAATCCTCTTTATATATATATATTGAAACAGAAAAAAATGAGATCAATAAGAGAAGTTCTGTGACACCCCATGAATTGTGGGATCAAATATGTAACTAAAGAAAAATGAACAGGACAAAGAGACTATTTATATGCCCTAGCTCTTAATGCCAAATTTATATTGGCATTAAAATGAGAACATGATAATTCCTCTTGTTAATGGCTCACATCTTTGAGCAAGCTAAATCCTAGCAGTACAAAATAAGAAAAAAATTAATTGATCTACTTATTCTTATAAAGTATCAATATGCAAGAATACTAAAATCTATAACAGAATAAATTTATCAAGGGGAATGTTTATTTTTATATGCCCTAAAAATTGTATAAAGTTGAAATCTATAAAAGTATTGATTGTACAATACCAAATCTATAATAATGTAAATAGGCTCACTAAAATTAATAATGCTGTACAAATTAAATAAACCAAATCTGTAATGGAATAAAATGAAAAAGATTAAATAAGCTTTTTTAATGAAGTAATCCAAAATATGCAGTGAAAGAAGTTTAAATTATGAATAATCATTCCTAAATGACCCTTTTATTACTATGTGCTAAATTTACACTATATTCAAGAATGAATAATGTTATTAAGCTTGATGATTATATAAAATTTTATTATGATAATTTATTAACAAGCTTTTATAGCAGTTTATGTTCATAAAACATTAGACACTTTTAATCACTACTGAACTTTAGTATAATGTCAAAATTTATTTTATTTGCTAATTAGATTTTATATGTTTATGTTTGCAATGAGATTCTAAATGATTATTACTATAGCATATATCTATTAATTTGAATAATATTCTTATCTCAAATTTAATAAATAATCATTTTATTCACAAAATTAATAATAAGACAATTAATAAATATGTAATAATCTAAATTAATCTATCATAGAATATTATATCTGTTTACACTTTAAAATAATGCAGGACATTAAACCTTCTTTCTCAGACCACAAGAAAATATCCATTTATCTATTGTCTTCAATAGGCAATGTATATATATATATATATAAGAAGTACTTGAGTATTAACTAAGCTATGACATACTACACCAAAAACATACTTAATCGATAAAGTTTGCTCACAGATCACGTGGAGAAGTCACCTTGAAGATCGCAAGATTAGAATAGTATGCCTTCAGGGTAGTACATCATAGCATAGTTAATAGGGAAGGAGATGTCCAACATCACCATGTTGGTTGTTGTGAAATAATAAACTAATAATTTACTACGATAAAAAATTATCAGAAATGAAATATTATAAATAATCATTACAATTTTTAACAATATTTAAATAATCATTTGATCATGAAAATGATAAAAAGTTATCAAAAATGGAATATTATAAATAATCATCTATAATTTGTTAGGGATATTTAAGTAATCATTCTACACCCCCCCCCAAACAAAGAAATGAACTAATCATATATATATATATTCAGACTAGTAGTCATTGTGAAATAATAACTGATAATTTACTACGATAAAAAATTATCAGAAATGAATATTATAAATAATCATTAACAATTTTTTAACGCTATTTAGAAACTAATCATTTGACCCTGAAAACGATAGAAAATTATCAAAAATGAATATATTACAAATAATCATTACAATTTTTTTGTGGAATATTTAACTAATCATTCGACCCTGAAACAAAGAAATGATCTTTTCTAATTTTCAGTCCAAAAATGAGTCGCATTTATTGTTCAAGAACAGCAGTAATAATTTACTCCGATAAGAAATGCAATAATAAGTAATAATAATTTTATTACAGTAACATATTATCAAAAATAAATATTATAATTGCAAGATTAGTTAATACCAAAGAAGAATGTCGCCATGTTGGCCATTGCGAAATAATAACTATTAATAAACTATGATAAAAAGTTTAGCAAAAACAAATATTATAAATAATCATTATAATTTTTAGAATGATATTTAATTAATCATTTCACCCTGAAACAAAGAAATGAACTAATTTTTTTTTTTCCTCGCACTAAAGCATGCAGGCCCCGCCAATTTTTAGTCCAAAAATGAGACATTTATTTTCAGAACAGCAGTAATAATTTACTCCGATAATAAATGGACTAATAAGTAATATTTTATTACAATAAAATATTATCAAAAATAAGTATTATAAATAATCTTTATAATTTTTAATGGTATTTAACTAATTATTTACATTTTTTTTTTTTTAAAAAAAAAAAAGCAAATTGTTCTCAATTATGAACTACAAATAACTGGCTTTATGAGATAGTGCGATACTGAAATTCAATCACTTCTTCTACTTCGGAGAAACAGTAAGTCCCTTTTGGTTAATTAGTCATAAATGGTAATTAGTAATACAATTAGATAAATTAATAATAAAATTTGATAAATTAGGAATACAATTTGATAAATTAATAATAAAATTTGATAAAATTAGTAAATAAAATCAGCAATAGTTCAACGATCAAAATATAAGATAAGCAATCAAAAAATATTCAATTCTTACAATGGCGGATCAGACACTGTAAAAAAAAAACGTGTCTCACTTGGTCAATGCAAGCAGGTAAAAGACAGATATTTACCCAGAATTCACCCAAGTATTTTAAAATCTTGAAGGTGACCACAAAAACACCTTGACCCCGCTTCTATCGATTAGTCATGCCAATGTTTCAGTTGCCATGACATTGTTTTGGTTCTTCATCAATGATATCTACCTGTGGGTTGTGTAATATGTCATAGCTTAGTTAATACTCAAATACCGAAAATATTCTGTTACAGTTTGACTATTGAGCATTTATCAGAAAACAAAACAAATTATTAAATAAGATCTATTTTATATATATATATATATATATTATAAATTTAAAGTTAGTAAGTTTTATTTTGGTTAGTTATATATTCATATGCTAATTCTCATATATATATATATATACTTTAAATGACCTTTTAAAAACAGAAGCAATCTTAAATCAAATATATGACTTATATAAATGGTGATTGATATTTATCATAAAGAGTTTTCCAGTTTTTACGTCACTTTTTATTAAGTTCACAAAAAGAATCTGGTATTGTAAAATACAATAATTTCAAAAAGAGTTTGTTTTTCTGTTTAAAAGTATTCATAGTTTATTTCAACAAACTAATTATAAGAATTCCTGGCAAGATTTTATGCTATAGCTGACATTAATTAATAAGTGTTATTTTTTTAAAAAATGATAACTATCCCATTTGAAGTTGTAATCTTTGGCAAATTATTTATCCCTTTTTTGGCATCAGATACTTAGTTAAACTTTACCAACATTTTATAACTTAATCATCCCATTTGTTAAATAATTATTTTATCCTTGGTAAATTATTGATTTGTTTGTTGGCATTCATATATAAATGTACAATATATATATAAATTAATTTTAAATAAGCATTTAAAAAAATTTTCTTTCCATAACATACCTAAAACAATCTCTTAGTTGTTATTTCAGGTTCCTCTCAAACATTAGGGTGTCTTTTGAAGCGAACACCAAATTTCCTATTTAGATCTTCATATTGTTGTTTACATAAATCATATATATATATTACTCTTTAAAAAAAAATAATTCTTAATGCATTATATTAACTGAACTAATAGATACATCATATAAAAGAGAAAGAATAAGTAAGAGAGCATCTTAAGTTAATACATGGGTTATTTATATTCTTTGTTAATTTACATATTAATGAGGTCATTAACATAGATACTGTATTTAAATGTAAGTCAAAGTTTACCCTTTTAATTTATTGAGTAATTATTACACCCCTTCTAATTTATTGAATAGTTATTAAACTTTAATTAGAGATCATTTGAACAACCAGAATTTGAAACAATGTTCTCTTTTTAAATTTAAAATAAAGACTTCTAATTGTTTTTTAAATGTTTATTTTAAAAGATTATTACAAATAATATATTCTTAAATAACCAACATTATTTTAAACATTCACAATTTAAAATTTATAGATGCACATATATTCACGGACATGATAATGTAATTTGTTAATTACTTAATCTATTATTTTTAAAATGTGTGAATAGACAAAACTTTACTATAGCCTTTATTATAATATATGTTTTTTTTTAATTTATAAATAGTTTTATAATAATATTTTAACTTTGACATATATTATTTTTAAAACAAAATAATAAAAACAAATTGCAAATTACTTTGTTATTTTGGGTGTGTCTATAATAACTTCCAAAATTAGGATAAAATATTGCTTGATAATCTTAAACAATCAATAACCTATAAAATCATGACAAAAACTTTTTTATACACAATAATACCTATTTAAATTTAAACCAGAATGGTACAATATATATATGTGTGTGTATCATATTGGGTGAGGAAACTATTCTTCACACATATACTATTAAACTTGACACTCTCCTGTCAATAAAAGTTTTATAACATAGATAGACTACCTATTCAAAGAGCTTCTTTAAATAAACCGGCATTTATTGTTAGTGCCTAAATTAGGGATTGAGTTTTTTTTATGAGCCTGATTTTTATACTGGCATATTACTTGCACAAGTTCAGTATATATATATATCACAGGGAAAAGAAAAAGGTTCTCATTTTTAATACACATAATATTGAATCTTGTTACATAGTGTATATGTAATAACTAGCAATATAGTGATTTATATATGTTGTGACTCAAAGCTTAGGTTGCAATTGGGCAGAAGCAAAAGATGATGGGTTGAGTTGAGTGCGTTTATGTGAAATGCATTTGATACTGGATGTACCTTTATGGAAGATAAAATTAAAATGAACATATGTTTGTTTACTCCTCTAATTACAATAATAAATAATTATTGTATAAAATTGTGATTATCTTAATGTGTTCTTATGTGCGCAGATCATTTTGCAATATAGAATGTATAAAGACAGTCTAAGATGAATGAGTGTGTTTATTCAGCTATGAATAGCCATTCTCTCATTTCCAAATTAGAGGTATGGTCAAATTAATTAATTTTCTCAGTGCTCTTAACTAAATCTAATTAAATTATTTATTTAATGAATTATATAAAATTAAAATTTATAATTAACTTATCCTAGATATGGTTACGGTATCAAAGTGATTTTGTTGTACTCTATCACTCCTTATTGAATATTGTATTATAAAATAGAGGCAAAAATAATAAGTGATGCAAATGGATTTAATAAAGAAAATTTAATAAAGTGGAAGTATGACATTTTTTATTTCGATAATGTGTAAAAGATGATGATTTTACCAATTCAAACAACTGTGTTATAAATATAATAACTACTTTATTATTAATAATGATTACATAAAATAAAACAACAAAATATTAGCAAACAATAAACATACTTTTAATATCAAAAGTGCTCTGCAAATAATTACAAATATTATTATTTGTTTCTTTTAAATAATTAAACCTTCAGTTATGAGTATGCGTACGTTCAATAAAATGATGCAGATACAAAACACTCTATTGGAGAGGATTATACTCTCTTCATTTAATAAGTATCATTAGTTCTAAATGGATAAGAATGTTTTACAATGTCTTTAATCTTTTCTCACATTGTCAATTAGTCCACTAGCAGTCTCATTTCTAAAATCGGTATAGTTCCTTAATACTTTTAGGAACAAGCAAATTGTTTACTTAATAGTCATATCAATGCTGTATGATATAATATAATAATGCTGTACAGAGAATTTAGTTCAGTTCCATATAGCTATTTAAGTTAGATAGCTGGATTTAAAGACATTTTCTTGTCGGAAAATTTCAGAGTTTCTACTTAAATATATGTTTGAAATAAGTTCTGGGTTTTGAGTTGATATTTTAAATCTAGTGTCCGAATATTCTAGCTCTCCACTGACGTAAGCCATAAGCTCGAAAGCAGTCGGTCTGGAAATGAGAGTGTTCTGGATAGAGATTTCTCATACCACACTTATTAATTAAGAGCTTGTTTGAGCTATTGGTATGCTCTCTGTATTGTATTTTTGTAACTACAAGCTTATAAAGGTAATGTCATATTATATGACTTGCTTTTTTGATTATTATAATTTTACCTTTAAGGATTTGGCTATGCTGAGGCTATTAAAATATGGTAGATCTGAATTTAGTTCAGTCCCATATAGCTATTTAAGTTAGATATCTGGATTTAAAGACATTTTCATGTCCGAAAGTTTCAGAGTTTCTACCTAAATATATGTTTGAAATAAGTGCTGGGTTTTAAGTTGATATTTTAGATCTAGTGTCTGAATATTCAAGCTCTTCACTGACATGAGCCATAAGCTCAAACCAGTTGGTCTGGAGATGAGAGTATTCTGGATAGAGATTTTAAATATTTTCTCATACTGCACTTATTAATTAAGAGCTTGTTTGAGCTATTGGTACACTCTCTGTATTGCATTTTTGTAAATACAAGCTTATAAAAGTAATGTCACATTACATATGACTTGCTTTTTTGATTATTTCAATGCTATATGAGTACATAACTTCATAAAAAATCTTAATATTGCATATTTTAGTTATATGACTGGCTATGTTGCTTAGCATATATTATATGTTAAATTTTTAATATTTAGTTAGAAGAAAATCTTAACTAACAAATAAAGTTTAGAATTATTAATACCACAAGAGTGTTTTTCTGCACAATATAGAAACCAACAAATTCTATACCATATTTATTAAGCACAATTAAAGTAATTTTCTCTGGTGATTCAATTATCTACTCACTATATTTTATTATTGAATAAAATGAGGTGGGAACAAGAACAAATAAAACATAAAATAAGCTAAATATAATAGATGTGTGGGATTTATAAATTTATTTCACTTAATGCAACCTGTTTCCAATATAAAATATAACAATAGATATTACCTATATATCTAAATCTAACTAATAATATAAGGTAGTTACGTGTATCTTCTTATATATAAGCACTCTCTTGAGAACTTTATTCATATTACAATTACTACAATAATAAGTATAAAAAAATAATTTTAGAATTTTAAAATAAAATTCAATGGACAATTACTTTTAACAGGTAAGCCCCAAACTCTATACACAGATCAAAAGCACTGTATTTACGCATATCACACTTTTGAAGTATTACCCACAGAGTATTGGAGTTTTACTGGCAATAATTCTAATAAGATGCACTTAATAATAAATCCACATGATAGAATAATTAGGTAGTTAACAAACATTAACAGAATGATTTTCCAAGGATTTTCAGTAAATTAAAAATTATCCCTCATGTTGCAGCTTATGTGATTGTAACAATTAATCCTTTTAGAAAAATTTAATACTTTATAAAATTTCTGCCATATTTCATGATTATAGCATCCATAATTATAGATCCATTATCCTTGGTCTGACATTGAAACTGAAGTTTTGTACAAAACAAAGCAAGTTAATTCTTTAGAAAGCAATGAGTGAATAATACTCTAATGGTTGATGATTTATACTAATTGCAATTGTGTGATAATCCATTAATTAAGCAAATTAAATTCCCAGTTATAGTTCAAGTTCTCTTATTAACTTATAAGACCTAGCAGAGAATAAATAATCTATTGGCTTGAATTACTTTTATTAATCTACTTTAAGATTTTAAACAGGTCTTATATGTGAACAATTATATGTTAAATGTAACATTCACCAATCCATAGAGAGCGGTAGTCAAAGTTATTTCTAGTCATCTACTCCAATTTCAAATAAAAGAAATGGATGATTTCTGAAAGTATTTTATAGATAGCAACATCCCATAAGTGATTTTATAAATTCCATTGGTATCATAAAACATTTAAATTTGATTTGATTTTAAATAATATTCAATGATAATCCTTTTTGTTTTTGTAATTTATCCATTTAGGCTGATGAGAGGATCTAGGCAAAATATCTGGTAAGTTCCTCTATTCTTCCATGTTAAGAAGGTGAATAAGATGGCTATTTTTAAAATTTAATTGGATATAGTCCTTGATGCACTGTAATTCAGTAAAGACTGATTTAATTTTGACAGGGATGATATGTGTAGCTTTTTATCACATAGTCTGCGATATCATCTAATATTATTCAGAATTCTTTGTGTTTCAAGATTTTATAGATAAAATCTGTCGTGTTGCTATGGTAATAATCAATAGCAGGCCTACTTGAAAATCGCGACATTTCCAAAAAGCTCAAATATTAAGAGATGTTATTAAATGGAGATTAAAATATTACAATTTTAATATTAAAATGTTACTGTTACACCTTAATTTAGATTATTATTATCATACAACTAAAATGTGCAATTGTTTATTTTACATATAAATAATTTATAACATCTGAATATTATACAATAACAATCTTTGATTATAATCTTTGATTATATTTTAAAGATTTCAAAATTTTATTAATAAATTATTCTAATAATAACTTATTATCTAGATTTTACTAATCAATAAAAGAAATTACTTTTTAATCATTTTACACTAATACTTTCGAAATGGGCTAAGTTTTTAATACAAAGCATTCATGTATGCACATTTACATGTTTAAAAGCAATGTTAAATTTTCTATCCTAACTGAATGTAATGTTGGCTGTATAATTTTCATAATATAATTATTAAATTAATACTTCATATATTATATTTTATTGTAATTTGTCTAATAGCTTCTATTTTGTCTATTTTTCACTAATATTAAATGTATGTGGGTTGTGTGATTTGTTTGCACATATAAAAAAAATCAATTACGCTTTTTGAAAAAAAAATGAGATGCACATATTTTTGCTATGCAATGATTAGACATTTTGGGTAAATATCTACCACTCTATTATAATAAGTAGTATTATATGAAACTTCATAAATTCACTTTCAATCACATCATCTGCCATTTTTCCAATAATAGTGGTTGATTTACTTAATTTAACACTAAAGAAAAGCCAATATTTTTTTTTACAAATTATAGCTATTTTTATTACTTCCCCTAGCAAAATATAATGTTACAATGTATAACATTGTGGTAGAAAACTACTCTTCACAAATACATTTACTAAGGGGGATGCAGTCTTCCATTAATATAAACTGAACTTTTGCAAGTAATATACTGATTTAAAAATCAGGTTCATAATAAGTTCAAACCCTAACTTAGGCGTGTTTGATAAATGTTGGTTTATTTAAAAAGAAAGCATCGATGGTAGACTGTCAATTTCAATAGTGCATGTATGAAAAGTAGTTTTTTCACAATATTACATATATATATAAATCCCTATATTATTAATTATATATATATAAGTATACTATATATACTTTAAACTAAATGCAATTATAGTGAATTTGCACAAAATACATATATTGGAGATCATTTATCTTTTTTGCATGTATATGATCATGTGTATTGATTGTATAAAGATGGAGTGAATGACAAAAAGGAGCAAAGTGTGGGTTCAAATCCCCTATATATATATATATATTGTAACATAATTAAAGATCGTTCAAAAGATATTACCATACCTGAGTTGTCTACAATATATAAGAAATAATCATAAATTCAAAAATTAAATGATGATCAAAAGATATTATTATATCTGAGTAAAGGAGTCCAAATATCAAGAATTATAAGCAAATTATTAGCAAATTATTATAACTCAGGTATATGGAAATCACGTGAAGTGAGTACACTCGTAATTCAATAAAATATAACTCAGGTATACAGGCAGTAGATCTTATCCACTTTCATTTCTTGGTTTGATGTTAAGTGCATGTTTAAACAAATACTAAGTGAATATGGTCTAGCAGGGCGCCACTAGATTATCTGAATCTAGACATGGTTATATCTAATAACCTTTCACATGTACCGGGTTTGAATCCCCTTTTTGGTACTTTATTTCTAATAAAAATGGAAGATTTTGCTTTTTGAGCCATATCACTATACGCACTAATATTTAGGTAAAAGTAAAACATCTTTAAACCAAAGTGGAGTATTAGACATAAATCACTTCTTAGATCTTAACATAACAAATGTGTTTCAATATTTTTATAAGTTTACTAGCTCAGATTATATATAACTAATTTAGGATGGCAATTCACTCATCCTTGCATGAAATAGATGACAGGATGTGGTTATAATATTACTAAAAAAAAAAATCACTAAATATTATGAAATCAATATTTATTTATGGCCTTTAAACATTGAAACAGCTCATTAATTAAAACGTTGATGACGATGATGATGATGATAATAATAATGATAAATGACAACGGTTTCAACTACAGCTCTAGTTCTAAGCCTAAACATAAAACTAATTTTTATAAAGAAATTCATAATTATTGCTTAATTTTAGCATACTTACTTATATCTTAAATAACTAATATTCAACCATTGATGATGATGAATAATCACACTTAACCAAGACTACACTTAATGAAATATATACGCCTCGTTTAATAAAACAAACTAATATTTATTACTACACTTCTAACATATACATAAAAATTTCTAGATAAATATGAAAATTGACATGAATAATAATAATAATAATAATTGATTATATAACAATCCTCAGATTAATTTTAAGTTCTTCCCCCTTTCCCTTCAAATGTATTTTGTATTAAGTTGGACGTCACATTGACCATGATTTTCACTCCATGAGAAAAGTATTTCAAGACAAAAAATATTATCTGCTCATTAGCACACATACTTTAAAAATCTAACATGTAAATAGAATGTAAAAAAAATGTTAGTAGAATTGAAAGAGCAAGTTTTAGAAAAGAGTTTTAAATTATTTTCTCCCCCTCTTCTACCTCTGAAATGCTATACTTAACTTGAAACAAAATAATCTAATATTCTAATACTACTCATTATTTCACATTCACTCGCAATTATACACATATAAAAATATTATTATGTATGTGCGTGTTTTATCCCATAATAACAAAATATTATTAAAAACCAAAATAATAATAATATATTAGTTAAAACTAAAATCATAATACCATAAAAAAAAATTGTTTTACACATTAATATTTTTCATAACTGTAAAATTAATAAACAAATAATTTTGATACATTCAAGATCATTTATGAAACTCAAAGTTATTATTAGTAAGACATTCTTGTTTTTAATCGATCTGAATAGTCTTTAAAAGTTCTTTAAATAAAATATACCACTTTATTGCTAAAATGTTTCTTAAGACTGATATCATAAAGAAAATAGATATAAAAAGTCATATTACCGATCTTTTGTTTGTGGCGAATTTCCAAGGGTTCAAACTTGTCTTGTATAATGTCTATATTTCTGCAGCTACTATTTCCGTTTTATGTGGGAACAATCTCTTTCTTGAGGTGTATAACTATTTGATGATGATGACTCTATTGAGGTTATTTGCTTTAGTGGACAATTTGGAAATCATTATATTAAATTTTCTTCTCTTCCTGTCAAGCATGTAGATGAAATACAGCAGTTGTTTTCCCATTTGTAAATTTTCTTGAGTTTAAAATCAGTTGTGGTAACAATTAATTGGACTTGATGATTAATATTTATCAGTAGATTAATTCATCTTCTTTGAATGCAGGTGAATGCTTTCTTCCTTCTATTAAAAACATCTTATTTCTCTGGTCAGTTGAAAGGTGTAGAATATTATTTTAGACACAACATCTTTTCTTTCCTATGTGATGTGCAGCTTCCCCAGATGGTCCGGAACCGATGGGACATACATATAATTTTTCTAGCCAGACATTTCTTATATTTTCAGCATTCAATTGGATAGTTTAATAATCTGAATCATAAACAATAATCCTAATAATAATTCAAGACAGCTTTTTATATCCAATTTTTAGCTAACTTAACCAATCAGAGATAGCATCACTTGCTATTTTTGGACAAATTTGTTTTAATTAGATCTCTAATTTATTTTCAACTAAATTATTTTTCAACTGAAAAGTTTAATCCTTTTTCCAGACACTTTTGTTTAAAAAAAATAGACTCAATCCTTATTTCCTTTCTTTTCTTTTTTTTTTTTTTTAACATCCAGGTAACATTTCAAATCTTTGAGCTTCCTTCTTTAGATCTTGAGATAAGACAATTTCAAAATTAGAGTTCTCACCCATTATAAGCTCCCAAAGTGAAACAATCATTTACAAAAAAAAAGATTGCTACAAAGATCGATATCTGATTAAACAGATTTCCTCTTTTAACAAAAAATTGTACAAAAAAATAATTTGACAGATTTAATCCTTCCTTTTCTTTCAATATTTAGGAAATGTAAATTTCTGTATGTAATGTACACACATCCTTCATTCTTTCAAATCATTCATAAACTAACATTAAATAATATAATTGCTAGCTTAGTAATTATAACCCAATTATTTAATTAAATCTGTAACTTTTAAATCCCACTTATAATTAAAGAAAAGCAAAATAGAATAAGATATTAGAATTGATCAAGCATAGGTTAGTTTTAAAGAAAGTTAAAATGTTGAATATTTGAAATATAAAACAATTAAATAGCTTACGCATACACTGCCTATATGTATGCATTATAACTTTGCTTTTTTAACAGAAAAACTAAATATTAAATAGTTTAAATGTGTGTATTACCTTTCTATCAACACCCAAACAAATAAAGCATATAATTGTTGTTGACCCACTCTCTGTCTAAAGTGTTTAAGATTTTGATCTGGTAGGGTTTGAACTTGGATGCCCTACAGCTTCTTTTATGGTTATATAAAATTGTGATGATGATTTTTGGTTTACCTTTTCTACATGCACATTACTATAAATTTATCTAGTGACTCAATTGTAATGGCACTATATATATATATATATTCTTATGATTTGAGAAAGAGGATGCTCTGAGGAAGGTACTTGATAATGTACTGAAACGTCAGCATTTAGCTTTTTCATTACACGGAATATCCCGCAAATAGTAATAATAATATGACATATATATATATTTATATATAATCATTATAATCAAAAAAGCAAATCATATATAATGTGATATTGCTTTTAAAAAGCTTGTATTTACAAACATGTAATATAGGGATGTACCAATAGTTCAAACAAGCTCTTATTTAATAAATGCAGTAAAAGAAAATATTTAAAATCGTTATCTAGAATATTCTTATCTCAGACCTATTGGTTTTGAGCTTATGGCTCACTCAGTGAGGGGGTAGAATATTCAGACACTAGACCCAAAATATCAACGTAAAACCCAGCAATTATTTAATACATAACTATTGAGAAGAAAATCTGAAATTTTCAGATATAAAAATGTCTTTATATCCAGCTATCTAACTCAGAGAACAATATGAGACTGAAACAAATTCAAATTTACCATACGTTAATAGCCTTAGTATCACCACAGTCTTAATGGTAAAATTATAATAATCAATAAAGCAAGTCATATATAATGTGACATTCAGTTTTTAGGTATTCTGGTATATGAGATGCACTTTCTGTCTTGGTAACAATACTAGATGCCACCCAGCTATGTTTTCCAATAAATTTGAGAAGATAAGAACCAAAGACAGCAAGGTTGCACACCCAGACATTTTTACAACTACATGGTTTCTTTTAAAATCTCAGTCCAGACTCTAATCTCTTGGCATGAAACCATAAATCAAGCCCATTCACTGAACATAATAACTAAATCATATCTGTATGTATATATATAATTACCAATGTAACCTTTGTTTACTAAATAAAGTTGTCTTTGAAACATAATAATAATAATAATAATAATAATAATAATAATAATGATGATGATGATGATTAAAAACTGGAAAGTTTGTAATTAGTATTAACTCCTGATTTCTTCAACATTGTAAAATCCCAACTCAGTATTTGCAATATGTAAAAATAGTATAATTTCAACTAGCAAGAACAATTGATTTCCCAAAACTCATCATGAAGAATATTATATAAATAGCAAGGGATGGGAAAAAATTTAGCTGGTTACTGCTGATAAAAATTATACCAAAAATTATCAATATTGTATTAGCAAACAATTTACCTTTAAAAAAAAAAATTAATGCATTGTATATGTAGTATAAATTGTGCATTTAAAATATGTATGTATGTATGTAAGATAATGCAAGTTAAATTTATGTAAAAAGAAAAAAACAGTCTAACATCATTCTTTCTTATAATCCATTCATTTCTGATTTATCATCTTCCAGTTGGCACTGAGTGGCACTACTGTATGGAGAGTTTTGCCTGTTTAATAACAGTTATGTGCTTGCATAAGAAATGGTGATCATGTGATATTTAATGGTTTAACACTAATCCTGCCTAATAGGATAGTGATGGCAATGGTTGTTAAAGAGCCAAAGACACCAAAATATATAAATACTAAACTAAGTTCAGACCCATATGACTATATAAGCTATTGAGCTTAGATTGAAAATATTGTGTTTTCAATTTTATTCTTATAGTTTGTAGTTAAGTCGAGATAAAAGGTGACTGCTGGATGGTTGCATTAGATTCTAAGGTGTAGGTGCATTGCTCTCAGAATCCAAAGCCCCTCACTGACAAAGACCACAAGCCAGAAACTAGTCTGGGGATGTTGGATGACTAGGCACTAGATGGAGATTTTATGCACAAGCCTTCTGGCATCCATTGATTACTCTGGTGGCCAGTGAGTGCCACTATGATATGGAGAGTTTTACCTGTTTAATATCTTCCAGTTTTCTGAATCATAAGTTACTCATTCTAATGGTTCTTCACTATCTTCTAAATCCTTTGATGATTTTGGTTATTTTGAAGGAGGTACACCAGATGCTGATAACTGAAGATGGTTAAGTTGCTTTTTTGATTTACTGTTCATGGCCATGATGCAAAATCATTTCCTTTACTTTTGTGATGCCTAGGTTCTTCTCTACAGGCTTGTAAATTTTCTTTTCTTCATCCAATTGCATTAATTCCTCATTAGTTAATTCTTCCATGTATGATTACAAAAGCTCTTCAATGTTGGCATAGATAATTTTTGTCAATCCTGTTTTCTTAATTAGATCAAATGTAGTTTTCCATATGGCTGAAGTAAATTCACTTTCAACTTGGACTTCTTGTAATGAGTTGTGGGAGACTTTTTCCATGTAAGATTGAGTTATGTTAGTGTTTTCAGTCCATGCATTGTCTATAAAATCAACTGCTTTTTTTATATTGAAGACCTTACAGAGTTGTGGAATTGTCTTATTGGTGTCCTTATCCAAAGTGTTGACAAGATGTTGCACTAGTTGGTGACACATTTTGAAAGTTGCCTTGATTTCTTGATCCATAGATTGAAGAAATGATTTAGCGTTCAGTGATATTAGTTGCTGCCATGAATTCAATTCAAAATGTATGCAGCTGTAAACTTTTTAAAAGTCTGTAATTTTATATCACTAGAAAAAATGGTGTTTTACCATGCAAACATATGATCTGTGAAAGGGAGAGTAAGCTCATAGTGAGTAAATTTCTATATTCTTTCTCAAAATTGTTTTGCATTGCACTGAAAAAACACATACTGAAGTTGTTTTTTTTTAATTCCTAATCTTATATTATTTATATAAAATTATTTACAATTAAAGAAGCATTGTTTAATAATATCTCACTTAAATGTACTATTTAGATTATAGAGACTTGTTATTTATTATCAGTTTAAGGATAGCCAAAATACCGTAATGTACATTAATAAAACCTAATGGATGCAGTTAGGTTTAGAAAAAATAAAAATTCTGTCATAAAATAGAAAAAAAATTATCTAATGCTTTCTGTTTAAGCAGTATGTACTATGTAGATCTAAGGAAACAGAATCTTATATGCTAATACACTAGCTGTGATCTTCTTTATGGCATGAGAAGTCACATTTTATTGCACACAGAAATCATTTTCTTGGCATGACGTATAAATTTTTCAAATAATACAGTATTTATGAGAGCAGAGATACAGGTATTTAAATAAAAATTAATCACATGAATCTTCTTCAATTGTCTGGTATTGCATATTTATCATACAAAATTTTATTATTAATAAATGTCATGTCTGTTAAGCAGAAAAGAAATGTTGCATATCAAATTTTTGTGGATTATGTTGTCATACATAGGTGAATCAAGGTGCAATATTGCAATAAAATTAAAGAGGATGAGTTGTTATACAAGCATGTAAAAAGTAAAAATGATAATGATTTAATGACTGCTTCAGTTTTCTTGGATCATGAAAGAACATGTAAATTATAAATTTGACTTTGATATTAAAAGTATTAAGATTCTTAATGAAGAGAGAAACCATAATAAAAGAAAAATTAAGGAGGCAATTTTAATAACTAGAAATAAAATGAATATAATTAATAGACAAGCTGCTAATGTTAAAATTTGGGATTCATGGGATTTGAGTTGATGACATTTGCTTCCATTACATTTTTTTTAGTTTAACAGCAGTTGAGGATGGTTAAGAAATTAACAGAAAGTACCTCTACAGATTGAAAAGACTGTATATAATAGTTAATTGCCATTATTTTTAATATTTTTATTGTTATTACAATAGTAAATTAACAGACATTTTATTTGTATTACATTTTCTTATGATAGATTTAATAATCTACAAAGTACATACACTGTGCAAGTTGCAGAAGCTATGTGCCTGAAAAATATTAATCACTCAGTTAAGGCTGAGCACTTTCAAGGTTCCATGCCTCATAATCATAGCCATATTGAAAACTGTGGTATCATTTTATTAGAGTTAATATATGCAAATTAAATGCAAATGAGTTAGGTTGTTCATTTTTTAGAAATATCAAAGCATTAAAAAACAATGGATCATTAAAAAGTGGTTGAAGCGATCTAAAAAAGTTATTAATCTTAAATGCAAACTTCATTTTTTAAGGATTGTAAAGTTTATCATGTATTCCCAAACTGTTGCAATGTAAAATTGAAAAGTTGTATAAATTTAGTACCAAGATGTATTGAGAAATTAAAAATTTTAAATGATGTAGTTAAAAAGTGTAAAAAAGAATCTTTTGATATTCAGAGGTATTTGAAAGCAATTGAACATTTAATAATTGGTGTAATTGGGACGAATACAAAATTGTTTGTGAAAATATATTTAAATTATATGAACTTAAATTATGTAATAAATTTGATAAAAAAATTGATTTTTTATTTAATAAGTGGTATTTGCAAACTTATAACAATATGAAATTTGTTAGTTTGTCAAATCAAATGAAAGATGCATTTGATTCAGCAATATGTTTTAAGTCATGGAGCTACATATGGTGGTACTTGGAATGATTATTATTTGGAATTAATTGCAGCTGTTTAGAATCCACTTGAAATGATTCCTAGTGATGGTCATATTGATGATGAAATTATCAAGAAAATTAGTTGTTGTAAATTTAATGTGATTCCATATGAAAATTCATGGGAACTGGCCATTTTGGAATTTAAACAGAAGCTGAAAATGATATGATAAAGGGCTGTGGGTGTGTTTGATAATAAGATGTCAGATATTGAGAAAGTTAAAGTGCAAATGGATCAACTTAGTTTCTTTTTGATTGAAGAATATAAATAATATGGATGGTCAGAGAATAAAATTTATTAATAATATTTTAAAAAAAGCTAAGAATAAAGTCTTAAGTAATAATGTGAAGTTACATAAAGAAGGTAATCCTTTTTGAATTATGATTGATTTCGGTGCATCATTTATATATCAAACTTCTAAATATATTGGTAAGCTGTTACAAAAGTTTTTCTGATTTTGGGAAAATATTATTGCTTTATCTTTTGATTTTGTAGAGAGAATTAAAAAATATAGTGACTAATGAGAATGATGTTATTGCTTCATTAGATGTGACAGAAATGTATGGTTCTATTGATAGAGTGAATTCCATAAAAATAATTAAACATGCATTAATAAGTAAAGGTGGTTCTAAATATGTGATAAAATTTGTTATTGATTCTTTAAAAAATGTATGATAACATTGTTGCTTTTTTTGAAGGTGAATATTTTAAAATATCTAAAGGTTGGCCTATGAATCTGCCTGTTGTTGCACAAGTTTGCAATTTTGTTTTATCTAGGTATGAGAGTAGTATTTTAGATGTGTGTGCTTTTAAAGATATTAAAATTTACAAAAGATATATGGATGATGTTTTTGTTTGTGAAAATACTAATACTATAAATTTGTTTGTAGAGGAGTTAAATAATTTGAATAGTTTGAAGCGGACTAGTGAAAAGGAATAAGACAAAAGTATTATTACAAGAGATAAAAATGGTATGCTAAGTTATAAATTAATAATCAAACCATTGCAAAAAAAGGATATAGAAATTGTAAATCAATAGTACCAATTATGGATAAGATGTCAAGTTTTAGATCTTTTTTGTTTCATAATGAAAAATTATGTCATTACCAGTGTGATAAATTGTCAAATATTGAGATATTTGCCAAGGAATTGCTTGAAGCTGGTTATAAGAATGAACAAATTAACAATACCTTAAGTCAATTTAAAAAGAGTTATAATGATTTAAAGGAGGTAAAGATTTATAATAAAAAATGGATATCTATTCCATATATTTCAAATACTCAGGTGAAATTTTTAAAGACATATATAAAGATGTGTTCAATGTTTCATTTTGTGTTATCAGTAATGTTAATAAGTTAGTGAATAATTCTAAAAATGTCATACCTGACAAGTGGAAAACTAATGTGTATCAAATTTTTGTGGATGTATGTTATTATATATAGGTGAATTAAAATACAGCATTGAAAAAAGATTAAAGGAGCATGAAAAGCTAAAAATGATATTGATTTAATGACTGTTTCAGTTTTCTTGAATCATGAAAGGACATGTAAATATAAATATAAGTTTGATATTGAAAGTGTTAAGATTCTTCGCGAAGAGAGAAACCATGATAAAAGAAAAATTAAGGAAGCAATTTTAATAAATAGAAATAAAATGAATATAATTAATAGACAAGCTGCTAATGTTAAAATTTAGGATTCATGGGATTTGAGTTAATCACATTTGCTTCCATTATGTTGTTGTTGTTGTTTTTTTGAGTTTAACTGCAGTTGAGGAAGATTAAAAAATTAACTGAAAGTATTTGTGCAGATTGAAAAGACTGTATATAATAGTTAATTACCATTATATTTATTTTTATTGATATATATATATATATTAAAGCAAAGATTTTCATGGGTATTGCATATATAAATGACATATTATCTAGGTTTATCTATTACAATTAATAGTATTATTATATTAATATTTCAGACAAACTGCAGCTGCTACACACACACACACACACACTCATATATATATATATATATATGTATAAGTTTGATATCTGTATTTGTTCCACAATATATGTAATATACAAATCAATATATATATCAAAATACAGTAAAATTTACATAAATTATATTATTTTTAGAAGTACTTTTGACTATACATTTTGTAGTCTTTATCAACTATATAACATTGAATAATCAAAATGAGACAACCTTTAACAATACTCATAGTTCAATTCAGATTTCCCATAATTCTGTTATCTTAACATTTGATGACTGGTGATTCATTAACATTTGATGATTTCTTGAAATCAACGTAGCCTCTTTTATTTTATGTTTATTATGACAACATTCAATTTGAATAATTTTCATATTTTTATAATCAAATTTAAATCCATATTGACAAGATTTATTATGATCAAATATAACATATGATGAAGGTTTATTTACATCTATTCCACAATTGTTTCTCTTTTTGAATTCTATTATATAAAAGCATATGCTCTTTGATTCTCTTCTCAAATGTACACTTATATTCCCGATGTATTGTAAGCCACATCCACATATCAATTTATATATAATAGAATTTTGATTAAACTTTGAATTTTGAATTTTAGAGTTATTAAGTAGTATGACACAAACCATTATAAATTCTCCTAATAAATTTGACCTGATCATCAGATATAAATGGCATTGAAATCCATTTCATTTTGATATTATTTTTATTTTTAATTTTATTATATTGTTGATTCCTTTTAAATTTTTTAATAATATTAGTAATAGCATTTTTATAATAATCAATTTTCAATAAGTCATTAACAAATAAATGTATATTTTTTATTTTATCACTAGAATATTTGCACAATTTTTCATTTCGAAATAAGAATGATTTCAATCAAATGTTAAGATAACAGAATTATGGGAAATCTGAATTGAACTATGGGTATTGTTAAAGGTTGTCTCGTTTTGATTATTCAATGTTATATAGTTGATAAAGACTACAAAATGTATAGTCAAAAGTACTTCTAAAAATAATAAAATTTATGTAAATTTTACTGTATTTTGATATATATATATTGATTTGTATATTATATATAGTAACTGTTGAGAAGAGTTGTAAAGCCCATGTATAAAAACTCACACAAAATAGCATAAGATTGGCTAAATCACAAACCAACAAGGGATCTCTTTATATATAAAAGTGTGACATAATTCAAATATTCACAATGTAGAGTGAGGCAAATTGATCCTATGAAGAGGATCTTGCAGTGGAGTGTTCACAATATATTGTTTAGTAAAGGGTTTTCAAAATATAGTGAGTGGGTGGGTCTGTGGGTGGGTGGGTAGGTAGATAGGTAGGTAGGTAGATAGATAGATAGATAAAAAGGGACTTTTACTCAGACTTCCAAGCTTCCTACAGCTATGCACTCCATCTTATACAACTGATACACACGACCTTATACATGTAAAAAAGATAAATGATCTCTAATATATGTATTTCATGCAGAACCAGCACTCATTAATTAATCAGGATCACCATCTCCCACACATGCATACATTTAGTTCTCAGTTTATATTAAGATATCAAATCTTCAAACATTAATGGACAAGCTTCAATCTTCTCCACTCTCCAATTCTTCAGCCATCTATAGCATTGAAAATATGATGATGGAACATTCAAAGCCCTTATTGATGTCAATATTATTGTTATATTATTATAAATCTTATTATCATATTCTGATCCCTCATAAAGGATCATATTATGTCCATTTAAATACACAGAAGAGGTAGGGTCAGAATACATGCTGATATGTAATATTCAAATATAAGTATGGATGGCTGAAGATATGGAGAGTGGAGGAGATTGAAGCTTGTCCATTAAAGTTTGAAGATTTGTTATCTTAATATAAACTGACCACTGATTATGTATGTGTGTGAGATGGTAATCTAGATTAACTGATGAGTGCTGATTCAGCACAAAATATATAGATCATTTATTTTTTCACATAGATGTTGTCAGGTGTATCACATGGAATGCATATCTGTAGGGAAATTGAAAATCTGAGTTCAAGTACCTTATGATTACATTAAGTTTAGTATAAACAATATACTTATATGTTTTACCAAAGTAAAAGATTATAATTTAAAGGCTAAAAAAGATAAATTTGTTGCTTTAATTCTTAGAAAACATTGAGGCAAAGCACCGTCAAGCTCTGATTACTGTAAAATAGACCGGTCTGTTGCCATTGTCTCTAGAATATTTGCAAAATATAAAGTTGCACAAGAAAAGTTTCCCTCTTCACCTTCTTCTCAACTTTGGTGGATCATACTTTTACTGTGCAGCTAAGCTTGTTCCAATTTGGCTCATAAATGACCTCGGTTTTGGTTTATACAATTTGAAATCTTTATATGAATTTATTTAAAAAATTCAAATTTTCAAAATCAATAATAGCTGCAAAATTGATTGTCTGGTCTTTAAAGAATTATATGGGTGTGACTCTCATTAGTGACAAAATAATCACATCAATTAATCACAAAACGGCTGGCCTATGGGGCTCCTATTTAATGGAGTTGTCTATAGTGTCAAAATTTGAGAATTTGATTCTTCCAAAATTTGAGTGTCTGTCAAATACAGTCTTATATTTCAGATACGTAGACGATACTTATGTATATGCTATTGAAGAAACTATTAGTAAAATTCATATTGAATTAACATCTGCAACCATTCTAGCTTGAACCATCATGAAGGAAGATGATCTCCTGCACAACATAAAATTCGTAGACTTAGATATCATCAGACAGGACGATGTTTTAAACTGTAGGATGATTATAAAACCATTAAATGTAAGAGTCACCATACACCCTATGTCTAATATTTACTTCTCCCATAAATATGCTAGTCTAAAGGACTTTCTACAAAGAAACTAAAACTTGTGCAAATTTGAGGTTGATTGAAGAAGAAACATCAATATATACATTAAAGACTTAATAAACATTGGGTACAATTCTAAAAAAAAAACTGCAATTATCGCAATTTTTTTAACAAAATCTTGCACTCTACAAACATTCAGCTTGATAATAGAAAATGGTCTAGTCTCCCTTATATTTCAAAATTTGCACACAAATTAAAAACATTTGTACCAATAAATACAATATCAGTTTTCATTAGGCTCTGTCTTTAAATAAATTATTAAATAATTCAAAAGAGAAAATAACTAGAGAGGCTTCACATCAAATTGTGTACAAAATTAATTGCAAAGAACCTACTTGTTTGAAGTTTTACTATGATAAAACTTGAGCTAACTAATCTACAAGATTTGCCCAGCATAAATATCTGTACAACCAGGACAAGAAAGTCAATGAATATTCTTCCATTTTTTTGGATCATGAGTTGCAATCAGGTCATTACTTTGATCTTTCTACAGCAGTATCAGAAAGAGAAAGGTGAATGAAGTGTTGTTGATAGCTAAATCTCATCACACCATCAATAAAAAGGACTCTAACACCCATTTTTCTAAAAAATGACACTTGTAGCAACCACTTTCATCTTTAGTATATAAATCTGCTCCTAAAAATTCAATTTTATTTATAATCTATTATTTAATCTTTTGAGCACTAATTACTTTATTGGCTGAGTGAGGTAAAAATCTAAATTTTTTAATTGGTCAACTCACAAACTCAACAACAAAATATATTCATGTTTTAGTATTATATTCACTTTAGTTTTGTTTGTAAAAAGTATATTAATAATTTCTCAGATTATGAAAGTGAACGAAAGTTTTTTCAAAAATAAATTTCTATTTATATTTCTAAAAATATTTGATAGCGGCAAATCTAAAAATGAATGCTAGTAACCAACTAGAAAGTGTTGTGATGTCAGTGATTTTTTCTTTCTCAGTTTTATGTTCCTGAAAAATAAATCATTTTTACTAAAATCTTATATATTTTTCTATAATAATTTTATTTTTAGCATATTTTATCAAAATAATTTATATGTCAAAAAATACTTTTAAAATGGTCTAAAACGCCTACTTCGCCCCCTTCAAGCGGAAATTAACGCCCCCTCCTCCTATAAGGATAATAACGGGGTGTATATCGCCTATTTTACAAGTAAAAAAATAGGTTAAAGAATCCCCTTCATTTCAATAGGAACGTGCGGGACGGAAAAAACCAATAATAGAATGACTAAAACTATATATAAATTTATTCAATGAAAAAATAACTTTTGTAACAATTTTTTATAAGAAAACATATTATTAACATCAAACAATATTATGGCGGTGTGTTGTTTTTTTTACACAAATAATTAAATCCGGCTCAATTTGAGTTAGTGCGTCGTAATAAATTTTCATTATTAAAGTTGACGGTTTTTGTTTATGTGTTATGGGAAAAGGCGATTCCATAAATATGTTGTACAAATGGCGTATTTGTTCTTGCCTTTCCGTAGTAGGGGTCTGTTTGTTTCTATCCAAAATTCTGCCCTTGGAAATCTGGTCCGTTCCTTGTTAATTCGGCATTCTTCTTGGTTTTAGTTTAAAAATTATTTCTTCTTTCAATTGAAAATGGTTGCAATCTTGTTGGACTATCTTGGGAAAATACCTTGCGTAAACTTCCTATCCTTTGTTACTTTTTTTGTTTGGGTTTTTTGAAATATTGTTCTATTTATATCGTAATGAAACTTCGTCCCTTTCCCTCTGTTCTTCCTATAGATTTTTACAAAGCCCTTTTTTTACAACTTTACCCCCTTGATAAATTCATATCTTGATTTTATCAAAATTCAAATAGCAGTGGAAGCAAATTTCGTGAAAATATCGCCATTAGTTTTGTTGTTGAAATATAAGACTCTCTTTTAAAGTTAATATCTTCAAACCCTCTTGATACCCCTACTTCCTACAATAACTATATCCATCTATCAATCCAAATTTTAAACACTAGTGTCGTTATAAAGTTGTGTTTTGCTCACAAAACTATTCGGTGCTTTTTAACAACAGTTCTCGGTGAATCATACTGTGTAAATGTAATATGTCTTTCCAGCTTTAACAAATGTGTAAAACATCTTGTCCGTCTTTCCCCTCCCCCCCAACCATTTTTCCAATTTATCTTCTTTTTCAAAACTCTTTTTTTTATATATATCTTTTCCCAGTATGCCTTCGGGTGCAAAACTATTCTTCATGAATGCTTCCCTCATAATATATCTTACAAAAGTAACACTCCTTTTGAAATGTCGTTGCTCCAGTTATTGCAAACTTTGGTTCTTTAAGCCTCATAAGAAGTGTTAAAATTGTCTTGCTAATTCAAATTTTTTGGACACAGTGTCTTTGATAATGGAATTTTACTAATTTCGCAGCTACTGTTTTCCATGAACAATTTCAGACATTCTTATACAGGTAGTAAAAGTTGTCTCCAATAGTAAAAGGTTTTTTGTTTTTGCTATCAAATCGAACTTCATACGATCCAATAGATATTTATCATTCAAAGTAACTACTTCTCCAAAGTGTTCTTTTCTTTATTTGATGTTTGCAAAAGGTAAAATATTCTATTGGTTTTTGATACGTTGATGTTTATATTAAATGTTTGAGTTTTGCGTTTCATGTTTTGGATTCTTTGAAATTACTGTTTTCTTCATTGTTGTGGAATTTATAAATATGATTCGTATATTTTTTTTTTGTTTTGTAGAAGTCGGTTTGACATGAACTTGGTTGTGGGCGTGGAACTTATTAGTTGGAATTTTAATTAGATTTATCATGATGGTTAAATAATAATAAATAATTAAAAAAATGTAGTTGAATTTAGTAATAATTAAAAACAAACTGAAAATTACCAGTAAATAAATGTCATCGAAGACAAAGCTGAGTCCAAACTGAAGTACAAAAAAAAATAACTACCTCGAATCTTTAAGTGCAATGCAAAAACTAATCAGATCAAGAGATGGCGTGTTAAAGTGTGGCGCCAAAGAGTATCAAAAGGAAAAGAAGCTTTATTTAATTTTTTTATTATTATTTTATAAAAATAATATGGTCCTACTAGTTGATTATGCTTATATTGTATGTTAAGTTGGTGTGGTATATAATACTAAGTTATCTTAAAATGGGGAGCTCAATGTCGATTAGTTGAAAATGAGGAGGTTGTATTTATTATTTTAAATGTATTCATATTTTATTTATAGCCTAATAAATTTTGATTGTTTTTAAAAATATTATAATAAAATAAATATATTTTTATGATTTTTATTTGTATTTATATTTTTAGTGTGTTCTAATTTTAAAATTTTATTTATAATGATTGAAAAGTATAGATCTTTACCCCTTTAGTATCTGGACCCCTGGGGGGGAAGTTGAAGGGTCTAAAACATTCATTTATCACTTTCGAAATGAAAGAAAAAAATCTTAATGGTTCAAGTTATTGACAAGTAAATTCTTTTGTCCTCAATAGTGGAGAGCCAATCAGTGCTTAGAATAGACTGCCTCCACCCTTTGTTAAACCTTTACATCAGTTTTATTGGTTTTTACTTGTAAAATAATTCAAGAGATGGCAGCATCTTACGGAACTTTTTATAACCTTTCAAATGACCATAAAATTTTTACCGTAGCATTAAAAATGATGGAATTTAACAACTTTAAACAGCTTCGAGTCATCTCGTAAAATTCACAGAAAAGATTAATATTCAAAAGCAACTTTAAATCTAGATCTCAGTTTCCTTTAGTCACATAATTCTGTGATTATGATATTACTCAGGATTAAAAGTGCTCAGCTTTAAATAAATTTTCTTTTTTACAAAATCAAACCTGTTTTGTTATTTAAAATGGTTTAACATTTTTTAAACCATTACAATTATATTTGAATATTATATATATATATGTTATATATAGAGCTTGCAAAATAAGCTCTTAATAAGCTTTGACTTGATTTTTTATCATATATATATATATATTATTATTATTATTATTATTATTATTATTATTATTATTAAATTTTCATTTACAGATGTCCAAAACTTTCTGCACTGAAAGCATTGACATCAATCACTTTAGCTAAATAAATTAATAATTACTTTGTGGAAGTAGATCCATGAGTATTACCCAACATGCAAATTTGTACAATAGAGCAAAACAAAATACTGAATATAGATCAATCTTTGCTGATCATGAATGCACTATGGGTAACATGTTTCCTACAATCAATATTAGAACAATTTGTTCTGAATGGGATGATAAGAAAAGGAAATACAAAATGATTTGGCCAATTGTGAAGAATTCACATTCCATGAACAAAAAGAATTAATGTGTTCTATTGTCCAAAAAAAATGGAATATCTAATTGCCTTATTTGCACATTGTGCATCATTTACATATTACAGCATGTCAATTATATAAGCATACCTGTACTGCATAACATTACTCACTCAGTACTATGATTCTGGCATTGTTTTGCTGAAAGCTGGCTCAGTGCATTTAATTAGTTTGTGCTTATTATACCTTTTCATCAGAACTGGAAGTGCTTAAGAATTACAAAATTATATAAAAAGAGTTAACACTTTGAGAATTCATCATCATCATCATCAACCATTATCAATCCACTGCAGGATGAAGGTCTCTCCAAGTTTAATCCATCTTCTCCGATCTTTAGCTTCTTTTTTCCACAACACCCCTGCACATTTTCTTATTTCATCTATCCATCTCATGTGGTCTCTTCCTGAGTCTTTTACAATCTCTTGGAATCCAGTTTAAAATTTCAATTGTCCATCTATTATCATTTCTTCTAGCAATATGTCCAGCCCAACTCCATTTCAATCTTTTAATTTTTTCAATAAAGGTCAGTAACACCTGTTTGTTGTCTTACCCATACATTGCGTTTTCGATCTCTTCTTGTTACTCCCAACATGCATCTCACCATACTCCTTTGAGTGGTCTGAAGTCTCTGTATTGCTCTTCTATTAAGTGTCCAAGTCTCAGATCCATAAGTAAGAACTGGTAAAACACATTTGTTAAAAACCATCCTTTTCAAACACATAGGCATATTTCCTTTTAGTATCAAGTTATTTCTACCAAAAGCACTCCAACCAAGTTTAATTCTATGATTAATTTCCTCCATTATGTTTCCATCTGTATTAATAATCTGACCAATTACTAGTCATATCCCTAGGTCAGACATAAATTAATTCTCAGTTAAATGTTAATATATCTATTTTAATTAAACATAAACATATGGAATAAAACAATTTATTATTGTTCCATTTGTAATATCTTATAAGATATGACTGAAAACTTTCATTCAAGAGACAAGTATAAGTTATTACGACCTGCAAGTGAAGAATGTTTATTTTACATGCAATGTGTCTCGGAAATAATTATTTTTCTAAAGTCTCTATTCATGTTTCAAAAAAGTGTAGTGGAGTGGTAGTTTTAAGTTTACCTAATTATATAACGACTTTTAGTATAATATAAATGAAATTTTTTTATTAAATCACATGGAATATTTTTGCTAAGACACAATATGATAAAGTATAATAAACAATGATTAAATCTTTACATATCTCTCAAGAAAATGAGACATATTTTATGTTAACATTTAAATGTTAAAAATACTAGTAAATTCAGATATCAACAATTTGCATGAATGAAATTTAATTGTAATTTAAATATTCAACAGTAATAATATAATTTCAACATTATTTTATTTCCCAAGGCAGAGCAAACATATCATATTTTTTAACCTTAACGATTCATTTATTAAAAGTGCATATAAAGAATCATGGCGAAACATAACTGAAAATAATTATTAAATCTCATAGAAGGATTTTGCTTAAGAAAATAGTAGGGTAAATAAATTAATGCCAAATTGCACTTTTGGCGTTGAATATTTGATAAAAATTAAACTTTATTCAGCAAATTGTTAATGACTGAATTTGTTAATACTTAAACAGTTTACGAAAAATATATTTCGTTTCGTGGGCAAACGGTGATTTTGGAATTGACATTTCGAATCTTTTTCATGCTACTTCCTGGCAAGATTATTCTCTGTGATTTAATAATTATTTTTAGATATATATAAAAAAGAGAGTTTAAAATGATGAAAGTATATACTATAAACTTATTTTAAATGCCTTAAAAGTATTAGACAAAAACTGAAGTCAGAAACTGTTTGCAATAATCCGGATACCCCTCTGTCAGAATATATTTCAAAAAAAAAATTTCAAAAATCTGTACATATATATATACTAGTATATTGTGATGCACTGTGACTGTGACTTCTCCTTAAACGGAGTCAGGAATCTCTCAGCAACTATGCTCAGAGAAACCTGTTAGCCAATTTACCTTCCTTTTCCATGTCCACCCTAAGTTTTCCCATAATCTGCTCCATCCCATTTCCACAACATAATCTTTGTCAACTCCATGACCTTCATATCTAAATCCCCCTTATCTTTTCCCAAACCTAGCATAAAAACTAATAACTCACTTTCTGTATAATCACTTTGTTCATATTTAATCTTCCATAACTTCATTATTTGTACCCTTTCTGCTTCCAAGCATTTACATTGAAGTAACAGATGTCTAATATTTTCTATGCTTTCATTACACAACTTGCAGACTAAATCACCCGTATTTTTCCATTTACATGTATATTCCCTTGTTGCTAAAGATCCCATTCGAGCCTTAAACATTAAACTACTTTCCTTGCTATTATCATAAATTAACTCACACCCAATGTTCTGTTTACTTCTATATATATTTAAACTCGTTTTACTCTCCATACTAGTTCCCCATCTCTCCAACTTCCTATTCTTTATTAATGCATCTATTCTTCTATCCCACTCCTTACCAGTATAACACTCAACAATCCTCCCAATACAATCATCCCACCTTTTGTACAAGTATACTGACATAATTTCTTTATCCAAATCTTCTGCATACCGCATTACCTTCCTCACCCATCTTGTTGCCTGCCCTTTACTTGACTATTTTTCCTAAGGAAGAGCCATCTAGTATTAATTTTAATAAACTTAAAAATATCCTTATCAACTTCAATATGCAAGTTTATAAATTTGTTTTAATTAATACAATCAAATAAGTTATTATATAGGAAATAAATAACAATAATGATAAATAGGAGAACACAATTTGATCAAACTGAAAATTTTAATATCTCTACTTAAAAGTGACTTGATTTTATTTAGTCTGATCATTCTTGTGTTTAACATAGTAAGAATTCATGTCTACATAAAATCTTAAGCTATAAATATATATCACATATTTGATCTCCATAGACAATAAGAGATTCAAACAATCAACTTTTTTCATTTTATTTTTCTTTCTTACAAAGTTATCAGCTTTATCTACTCACTAATTGGATTTCCAAAGTCTTCTTCAGAATAAGAATTTCTTTCTACAGTACAGACTTTTTATACCTGCATTTCTATATGTAATATATGAGGGGTTTGAACTCAGACTTTCGCACGATCCTCGACCATCCATGCTATCTCATACCGCTGATACACTTGATCAGACACATATCGAAAAAACAAATAATCACCAATAACACTATTTTGTGCTAAACCAGCACTCGTCAGTGGTTCCAGATTATAATCTCCACACATATATACAATCAAATCTCAGCTTATATTAAGATGGCCAGTCTTCATACTTTAGTGGAGAGGCTTTAAACCACTCCACAACTTTTCAGCCATCCATTTCATTGAAAATCTGATGACGAATGCTCAAAGCCCACCTAAGTGCCAACCTTTTCATCCTACCCATGTTCACCACAAGTCACTCTGACCCATCACGTACAGGACATTCTCAAAAATTTCTTTCTTTCTTAGAGAGGTTACTTTTTAATCTTTATGTTTAGTTTCGACCATGTCACTTTTCCTTCAATCCGATATTGAGAAAATGTAAATCCCTATTTTTTAATAAACTTGGAAAAATTTTAAATAAAGACCAAACTCATGCACTTGCAAAAAGTTATGCCTTTATTTGAGTTTGATCCAATTTTCATCATCTCTATAGGCATCTGATTGTGCGTTTTCATTTTGTTTACTATTAAAATGTCGCAACTTTTTTTTTATTTGACAAGCATTGCTCCTCAGACAATAGTATTTACCAACATATATTGTAATTATTTTAAATTCTATTATCTGTAATTTTTTGCGCTATATTAAAGTATATGTCAAACTATAATGTCCAGTTTTAAAGGGAGGAGAGACACTTCCAGATAATCTGATTTTAATCGTAAATTTGATCAATAAACTCTACTATAATTAAAATTAAATTAATCTAACTTGTAAATATATATATTTCAAATGTAATAATATATTGAGTAATTTTATAACTTGTAAAATTTATATAATCCTGTGCAGTAATGTGAAACGAAAATATAATTTAAGAAAAATTCAAACAAGTTATAACAGAATAAATTATTCTTCCAGGCATTAAATAATATTATTTTCAATACTAACAAATCATTATATTTCTATTTATAAATATAATATTTCATTTATACATATAGCTGCCACAGTTAGTAAAATATTACATTTAAATCTTCTCTGAAGTTATAAAGAAAATAAGATAAAGTCCTAATGCCCCCTTATATGTTTTTTGTTGTTGCTGCTGTTATTACTATATAATTGTTGATATGATTGCATATAGAAAGCATATTATGTCAGCCAAGTTTAATGATTTGTCTGATTTTTATTTTTCTGTTTAAGATTTAAAAATTCCACTATTTAATATTTTAAACAAGGCAAAACTCTCCATACAGTAGTGCCAACCAGAGTAATCAATGAATGCCAGGAGGCTTATGCATAAAATCCCTAGCTAATGCCTACTCATCCAATATTCCCAGACTAGTTTCTGGCTTGTGGCCTTCATCAGTGAGGAGCTTTGGATCTGAGAGCACTCCACCTAGATCTTAAGTTCTAATGCAACCCTCCAGCAACCACCTTTTATCTTTACTTAACTACAAAACTATGAGAATGAAATTAAAAACACAAAAATATTTTCAGTCTAAGCTCAATATCTTATATAGTCATATGGGTCTGAACTCAGTTCAGCACCCATACATTTTGTTTATAAACAATTATGTGCTAGTATAAGAGATGGTAATCATGTGATATTTAATATTTTCCAAATGAAATGTCTTTTAGGGAATTTTGAGAACATAACATAAGAGGGGATCTGTGCATGAAGTTTCATTCTCTTTTTATGCATATTTATTTAAGGGACTCTGTTTAAAATCTGTATGTCTTGATCAAATCTTGCAACATAATTTTATCCACTGTCCACATTTTTTCAGAATTTGCAAAGTATTTTAGCAAAAAACGTTGGTGAAAAGTTTAATTTTAAATTTTATGTGTAATACTGGTGCTAGTAATGTGTTATGGCACTTCTTGTAAATTAAGAAATCATTGAAAACTATTCTGATAAGTCAGTGTTACATATATAAAGACTACAATTTAAGAAATAAAAAATATTTAAAGAAATGTCTTTATTCACAAAAACGCACTAAAAATAAAAATTAATTGTTCACATGCTTAAAAGGTTTTAGTTTTACTTTCTACCAATTTTTCTGTGCATTCTATCAAGCAAGAATTACAATTTAATAATTTTAATTTAACTCTTTTTATTATAGTTCCAGTCATTTTAATTGTTATTTAATTCAGAGAAGTCCGGAAAAATCACTATAATCATATTAACTTTAAATTCTGCTTGTACAGCCATCTATTGAGATTTTTCCGAATTTTTTTAATTAGTAAACTTATATACTATAGTATTTTGATTTTTGAATAAAAAAATGGACATCTATATTTTTAAATAGTGGCATCATATTTTAGGCTTGCTTCCACTTCTTTGGTAAACTTAATCCTTCATAATCTGAGATTACTTTGAGAAATAATTAAAAATTATACTTTTTTTCAAATGTTATTAAATTTCGTGATAATTTTTATATAATCATTGTGCAATAATTATTAAAAATTAAGAATATGCATTATTACACTGTTATTTTATTAGTATATGTTTAATTTTTTAAATAGAAGGTAATAACGTGTAACATAATATTAACAAAGAAACCCATCACATTCTGATTATCCCCACATTTCAGTAATGTTGATTAACATATCACTACTGAGATATTCTAAAAATTGTAAAGCCATTTTAATATTTTAAAGCAGAATGTGATAAATTTATCAGCTAGCATTTATTTAGTCACATTTTAAATATAAATTTCAATTAAAAAAGATTTTATTCATTTTCTTAACTCACTCTGCTCTACCAATTATTCAATGATGAAAGTGTCTTTTGTTGTCATTATGATTTCATATTTGCAAAGTTCAAACATAATTTTTTTTATTTGCAAGTGTATATTTCTACTAAACCAAATCTAATTTACTGAATTCTGATATATAATAACAGTTTAATACTAAAAGCAAAAGTTGAAAGCTTACAAAAAGACTCACCAGGGAGAGCAATTAAATCTATCATAATGCAAGAGGATTAATATTCTATATTGTTTTGCTACTAAAATAAATCTAATTTCCATAGTCCTATTCTCAAAACAATTAAATTCACAGTTATTATACAATTCATAATTCATGGAATCATTTAAATAAACTGCGCACTAATTCCCATTATTTTGTATATCAATGCTGATAAAAGATTAGTATCGATACAAAAAAGTGGGCACTTGTGACAAGTTTATTTAAATGATGCTTTGGGAATCTGACTGTGAATTATAAAAGCTTATTTACAAGTTGTTAGAATTATTAGAATGTAATCTCTGTTTAAATAAAGTTTAACTAAAACATGAGTGTTGATACTTTTAATTGTGAAAGCTGAAAAAAAAATTTTTTTAATGCTTTTATTGAAGTTGAAATTGTTTGTTTGATTATTTGTTAATTTTTGATTTTTTCAAGTTAGAATGAAATTCTAAAACTGTGGTTTTATATATTTAAATCCAATAGAATTGCTTGAAATCTGGTGTATAACTAAATAACACCAAGGTAATATCAAGGTAATTCATATAAGACACATCTGAAATTCATCTAATTTCTTAGATATGATACATAGGGCAGGAAAATATTACAAATATTCAATAATTTGATTTCAACATATCAACAGTACAAAATTCTTCTTATAACTTTCATTTATTTTAAAAAATTCACAAGAGAGCAGTATAAAGATTTTTTCCTTTCAATTTAATAAATATTTTTTTAACATTTTAAAATTGATATTTAATAGACTTAAGTTCAATATAACTTGTTAAAATTTTGTACATTTGTTTAAAATGTCTATGAAAGTGATAGGACACATTATTTTTTTAAATATATGAATTACTTTCTTAGATAGAAAGAATAGGTGTATTTTTTTAAATAATGTTTGTTATCAATTTTATTTGTTACAATTTAAATAATAAGAAATTTCTTTATAATATAGAAAAGTTACTTACAAATTTCTTATACATATATAATTATGTATACATATTAAATATGATATATACATAAAAACTGTACATATTAACTTACTGCAGAAATATCTAGTGTTATATATACATGTGTGAAATTGATTTAAAGTAAAATTATATATATTAAGTGATGTCAATTTACAATATAGTTTTGGTAAGCTCTTTTTAAAAAAATTAAAAATTCCAATCCAAGTAAAAATGTTAAACACTTTTCACTTAAAAGAATATTTTATATTTTTAATGATTTATATACACATATATTATTATGTATCTGTCATATCTGACCCTGCCTTCAGAAGTGGACTATTCCAGATTCCTTACCTGATTGGCTAGCACCCAGTTGCTATCCAACAGAATTAAAAACCTTCACTGGCATTCGCACATCGAATCCATGTGTTTCCAGTAAGGTAGGGGATCTGCCTTTAAATAGTCAGCCTTTTTGAGGAAGGGCAGACAGCAATTACTTCTGTTAACCTGAACAACAGAACGTGCTCTCCATTAAACCTTCTGTCATCAGCAAAGGTATTTATCTAGTTATTATTGAGACATCCATGCAGTGAGGCAAGTCCACCTATGGACCAGAAACTGCTACATCTGAACTAGAGCCAACTTGAGGCAAGCTAACTACAAATCTGGAAGAGTCTTACCAGAACTCACGATGCAGGCTAATCATTAGCTGGAAGTGAGTTCCATACTTCGCATGACTATCTCAGCATTGAAGCATATCAACTGTATTTGTACATTTGTTAACTAACATGTGTATATATTTTGTACTAATAAATTATACATATTAATTGCTGAGTAGTTGTTCTTTTTGTATCTGTTGGTTTGGTAATGAACCTGCAAGCCTAACCGAACATAACAGATTCGGTGCAGTCGACAGGGCAACAGATTTAGCCCAGGTGCCATTTGTAACAGATTTGGTGCAGTCATGGTGTAATTTTTCCTAGATGGTTGGAAAAAATTATAGAATAAACTGTGCTAGTTATAACAGATTTGGCGCAGTAAACACAGAAATTTTTCCCTCACGGCTGGAAAAATAAGAATAAACTTTGCCAGTTTAAACAGATTTGGTGCAGCCGCACAGAAATTTTTTCCTCATGGCTGGAAAAATTAGAATAAACTACGCCAGGTTAAACAAATTGGTGCAGTAACAGAAAAAAATTTCCCTCATGGCTGGAAAAATTAGGTAATAAATATGTGAGTATGCATTTGTTTTATTATTTTTCATTTTGGAAAAAATTTACGTTACCGTAATTTCATTACGATGATATTTTTTTTAGAAAAATAACAATGTAAAACTGTTGAATAAAATTGATCGCAGGCATATAGGTGTGTCAATTTGAAGCTTCAGCCAATCACAATAGCTTTACTCACAAGACAGCATAAAAGCTTGCTCTATTGGTTAAAAAGCTTCGTTCAGTTGGTTACAATAATGTAACTATAAAAACAAATATGAGTGGTTACTCAGCATAAACAAAAAAGATGGCTAAAGCAATCGGCTCTATGGAATGTTTTGATCCAGCTCAACCTGAGAGCTAGCCAAATTATAAAGAGCATTTGATTTTTTATCTTCAGGCTAACAATATAAAAAAGCCTGAGATAAAGTTAGCTACACTAATGACCACAATAGGTCTTCAAACATACAAAATACTCAAGTCTCAATCTACAGCTGTAACCCCAGATGAGCTGGAGTTTGATAGAGTGTGGACAATTCTCACAGAGTTTTTTCTCCTAAATCCTTGACCATAATGCAGAGATACCATTTTAATCTCAGCATACAAGAACAGGGTGAACAGCTTGAGAATTTGCAACACGAATCCGTATATTAGCCTTGAAGTGTGATTTCAAAGACTTCATGAATGAAGCACTTCGTGATCATTTTATTTGTGGCATAAACGATCACAATTTGAGGCTGAAAATGTTAACAATTCCAAACCTAGATTTTGAGACAGCGGTAGCTCATGCAAGACTAGCAGAAACAATAGCTAGTCAAGCTAACCCATTAAAAAGACTTATAAAGTATGAAGTGCAAAAAATTGAGCACAACACTGGGTCACCCAAGCACTCAGTCAGCTCAAATAATTCTGCATCAAATAGCCCATGGCTTTGTTATAGATCCAATGAGCACATGCATACAGAATGTCCATAGCACAAAGCAACATGCACGTTTTACAAGCGTATCGGACATATAAAGGCAGCATGTCTGAAATTAAAAAGACAAACAGCCAAGTCTAGTCCTAAAGACAGTAAAGGCACTTATAAGAAACATAAGCAAGTTGCCTGTATAAACCATATCACAGATGATAAGTCTGGATTTATACACACTATCATAATAAATGATACACCAGTTAATATGGAGCTTGGCACAGGGTCAGCAGTGTCAATAGTTTCAAAGACTTGGATGATCATAAATAAAAAGAATAAATATAAGCTGCACCCTTGCAGTAAGTCAATATCAGACTACCAAGGGAATAAAATCAAACAGTTGGGTCAAACAACAGGAAAAATTACGATGCCTAGCAAAACTATATACCTATCACTGATAGTGGCATTAAGTAACCATAATGATTTATTAGGTCATGACTGGTTCAGTCACTTAGGGTTCAAAGTTACCAAAGTGAACCAGCTCACAAAGTTGAAGACTAATGAATCAGAAGTCTTTAACAAAAAGCTGAAACCTGATGCCAAACTTCAACCAGAAGATAAAAACAAAATAAAATTCCAAATAGGAACAAAAGTACTATGTCATATGTACTATGGGTCCACAAGGTGGAGACCAGCATTGGTGATGCAAATAAAGTGGCTCTACATTGTTGTGCAAACTGAAGATGGTCATCATCATCATTGCCATCACAACCAGCTAAGACTCTGCCAGACATTAGAAGCTATCAAGACAGCAGCAGATAGCCAGAACAAGCTCATCAAGAGAAGAAGATGAAGATAGGAACAGCAATCAACTGGAGAAACCAAGAAAGTGGACAAAACATCGACCAGTGCATGTCAATGAGTATGTCCTCCAGGGCTAATTTCAGCCAGGGGGAGGGATGTCATATCTGACCCTGCCTTCAGAAGTGGACTATTCCAGATTCCTTACCTGATTGGCTAGCACCCAGTTGCTCTCCAACAGGATTAAAAACCGATCTGCTTTTAAATAGTCAGCCTTTTTGAGGCAGGGCAGAGATCAATTACTTCTGTTAACCTGAATGACAGAATGTGCTCTCCATTAAACCTTCTGTCATCAGAAAGGTATTTATCTAGTCATTATTGAGACATCCACGCAGTGAGGCAAGTCCACCTATGCACTGGAAACTGCTATATCTGATCTAGAGATGACTCAAGACAAGCTAACTACAAAGCTGAAAGAGTCTTACCAGAACTCACGATGCAGGCTAATTATTAGCTGGAAGTGAGTTCCATACTTCACACAACTATCTTAGCATTGAAGCATATCAATTATTTGTACATTTGTTAACTAACATGTGTATATATTTTGTACTAATAAATTATACATATTAATTGCTGAGTAGTTGTTCTTTTTGTATCTGTTGGTTTGGTAATGAACCTGCAAGCCTAACCAAACATAACAGTATCCATACTAAATATGATATGTACATAAGTGATGTACATTTTAACTTATAGCAGAAATATCTAATAATATATATTGTAATCATTTGGGTTATATAGCACACAATAATATAGTGTGTGTGCATATATATACATAAAATAAAGGAAAAGTATAAATAAACAGACAAAAATTGTAGTAGATATTTTCTACATTCACTGAAATAAAAATAATAAATAAAGGGTTAAATAACACTCAATTTAAAATAATATTTTATTATAAAATTAGATATTTAAAAAAGGTCTGAGAAATAAAAATTAATATTTTTATTGATTTTGATAATTTAAAAATAAGTATGTTTTCTGATAATTGTAAAAATGTCTATTTTTGAAATCTTTTAATTAATTAGTAAATTTCTATTATCAAAGTAAAAACATGTACATAGATCACACCTTTGGTCAAATTCCAAAGGATTAAAGTTAATTGAAAACAGTCACTATGTTTTTATCACCTCACCCAACCAAGATTATAAAAAGACTGATAAAAATATCAGTTAGTTTTTGCTTCCAGTTTTGTAAGAGCTGTCCAGAAGAGTCTGGTTTAAATATTTTATGCAGTGACCAATAAGATCAACTGCAAAGTTTGGCTTTAATTTTCTGAGAATCGGTTAGCAGAAGAGCCAACTGTAGAGCTAGCTGCAAAGTTGGCTAAAATATTTTGTAAAGAGTTGATAACTGTAGCAGAGAATGCAACATTAAAGCTAGCTGCAGAGATGTCTAGTAGAATTATATAGAGAACTACCATGAGGATGTAAGAATGTAAGAAAGTAGCTGCTCTTCAGTTCAATAGTGGAGTTTGAATTTACATGGAGATAAATGACTCACTTTTTGTGTTCAAATTCATAGCCTTAAAAATGTTCTGGAAAATAGCTTGCTGACCTGAAGCTTACCAAATCCAAGTCTAAGTAGAACCAACTGCAGAAGGGAAAAAGCCAACCATATCTGAATTATATACTTTTACCTGATGATGACAGTTGCCTGGTTTGACCAAAAAACCAGCTTGACCAAGAGAAACACCAGCTTAATAAAGAGGTAGTTATACAAATGCTGCTGTGTCTATATGCAGAGAAGCACAGATAAATTTGTATACAAAAGTGAGTTGTTTTTAAATAATTCATTTGGGAAGACATTTTAAATTTAAAGACATTTATAATTAGTTAAGGTAAGGGGTAACGTGATAAAAAGTTTTCTAACCTCTCAAAAATTGACTATACTTTTTAAAAAAAAAATAAAAGAAAGCTGTAATAGAATTTGATAACTAATTTTAAATTATATCTATATTTTGTTTATACACACGTATATGTGTAAAATTTTTAGTATGTTTTCAAAATAAATTTATAAAAATATATTATTATTGTAACAAATTAAAATAGGACATATATGTAAAATTTAATCATTTTTGTCATTATTGAATATCAAGTGAAATATATTAATTGTGTATTAGAAATTGCGCATCTGTGTGCACATATATGTAAATCAATGTAACAATTTGAATTTTGAATAGTAATTATGTAAATCACAATGTAATCATTTGTTATTTTGTATTGTAATCAAAATCAGAAAGCTTATATGTGTGTAATTTTATTTTTATTGACCATAATTTCAATTTTTTTTATTGTTGTTAATAAACTTGTATTCAATTGTTAAAAATTTTATTAAATCATCATTTCTTGGTCACATAACAATAATAGAGCTTATGTTCTCTGAGCTAGATTTGTGTGTGGGATGAATATATAAATGGGGATGTGTATTTAGTGCTTTTGGGGCATCCAGTAATGATCAATCATCATCCTGGTTGGTGCAAAAGAGAATACTCTTTAAAGCCCATGCACTATCTTTTATTTTAGTTTAGTCTTATTAAAAATTAAGTTTATAGTTGGGCAGTACAAGTGGCCTGAGCATTGATGATGATCAGCATGTTTTAAATGTCCCAGCATTATTGTTTCAATTTCTGATTATTGTGTATTCTAATGGATGGGCACTAAGTTGGTGCATCCAAGTTATGTTTAAATAATTGCCCAAGCTGGCAAAGTCTCAATAGTTAGCTTGGTCTACCAAAGACCCATTTCCGATCCAGTCATAAGGTTGACTTTTAATTTATATTTTTTATTGTTCAAATCCAGCCAGAATATGGACTGTTGATTTATGGTATTGATCTATTTTATTATTACTGATGAATGGTACTTTCTCTTACTTTATAATGCTGGTTGATGATTAATTATACTTTAGTTGCTCTAAGGAGTGACTGGCTGATCTCTCAGAGATCTCTTGATCTCATGCTCCCCTCAAATAAATCTTATATGCACTTTTGTAAATTATTGATTTTGTATTTACTAGGGTTGATGATGATTTTGTCATCACCCCAGGTATGACTATGATCCATTTCCTTTTTTCCTTCCATTTCCTACCACCCTATCCCATTACAATATATATATCAACTATAAGTGTCCAGTCAATTTAAAGTATGATATAATTTTAAAGTTTTATTTACTGTGCCAATACTAAAAACTTAAAAATAATAGATATATAAAAAAAATTATATTGTGTGCTTGTATTGACTGTGCACTAAAAAAAATTATTATTATTATTTCTTCAATCACAATTCGGATTTTGGGATTTAACTTGAAATAAAAGCATGGGAAGTCCAAAAATTAATTAAGTCAATCCCTATTTTTTATAACAAGGGATTGACTTAATTTACTTCTGGACCTTCCCCATGTTTCTATTTCAAGTTAAATCTAAAAAACCCAATTGTGATTGAAGAAATGTTTTTTTTTTTCTTTTTAGTGCATGGTCAATTTTTTAAAAGCATTTAATATTTTAAAATAATATTAACTTTATTTTTAAATTTTTTATTCTATTTGAATTTATAACAGACAAAAGTAAATTATGGCTCTTGTATATGAGAATCTGGAAAGTTAGACTATCCAATTCTACTGAAGATAGATTGCATGAATTTTTTAAAAAGATATTTAATATCAAATAGAACATTATCTAACTTTTTGACATCAGAAAAAAAAACAGAGACAATTAATTTGGAAGACAAACATAAATTTTACTATAAAGACAAATTTTGGAAGCAAAAGTGATAGTAAAAACAATGAAAAGCATTATGGAGATTGATAATAAATTAAATAGAAATAATATCAAGAATACTCTAAAGAAAATACTAAATGCAAACCATTCAAATATATGTCTCAACAAGTTTTTATTCTGGTAAATATATATGTATACAGAAAATTTACTTAAATTTAAATGATAAAATTTTAAAAACATGAAATATGAAAATTCTGTGTGTAAATTTAGATATGAATTCAAAAATGTAATACATTATAGGATTAATAAAAACAAATCATTCAATTCTTGGAGCTTGTACAATATATAATAAAATAAGAGCAGCTTTCAACTCTAATGCCATCTTCAGTCATTTTGAATAATCAGAGCTTACCAGATAATATTGCATTTAAATTCCCATCTCTAGACCAGTTACTGACTTTTATCTTTATCAGTGAAACTTGCAACTATTTTAAGCTTTAAATTTCCAGTGTCATTGAAGAGACGAAAACCAATCAGGGGATGAAAATTTATATATGTGATCATCTGATAATTATTAACTACTTAAACATAACATAGATGGTAATAAATTAAAGATTTTTTGTTTTATCAGGAAAATAGAATATTGGAATTTAGAAAAAATGATTTATTATTTATATATTTATTGATTGATTGATAAAAATCCAAAACAAGAGGGTCATTGAAGCATTTAAATAAAGTTGCAACAGAGTCAGATTGTATTTTGATTAACAAAAAGCACAATGAATTTGCTACATGTAACATAAGCATTAATGCAAACTAAAGAGACAAAAGCTGTTAAGAAAGACAGCATTACCAATTGATATTTCTAATTTTTGAAAATACTCCAATGATTTAAGCTAAAATTTTCAAATTATTTTAAAACATAAGCTGCTGAAGATAGTTGACACATTAAAAAGTTATATATATTAAACTTTTCTATATATTCTTCTCATGTACACTTCAATGCAATTTTTATATACTTCCTCTTTTATTTTCCTTACAGTTTCAACTGTCCTGCAGTCTTCATCAGAGCTACAACATTTAAACATATAATTATATAACCATTATTTTATATACATATCTATATACATATTTTTATTACATTATCATTCCTAATTACATCTAATCTTAACTAATTTTACCATTACATCTTTTAATTTTTATTTATTATTTATTTCTTATGATTTATTTTATTTTATCTCATTCTAAAAAAAATTAATGAATGAAAGGAATGAAAATAGAATGATAAATTAGAGATAAAAATAAAATAGAACAGGATAAAAATAAAAAATAACAAGAAATAAATAATAAGTATAAATTAAAAGATGTAAAGGTAAAATTAGTTAGTTAGATACAATTGGGAATGGTAATATAATAAAAAATATGTATATAGATATGTATATAAAATAATGGTTATATGATTATATGTACTCTGATAAAGACTGCAGGATAGTCAAAAGTGTAAGGAAAATAAAGGAGAAGTTATATAAAATTGCATTGAAGTGTATATGAAAAGAGTATATAAAAAAGTTTGATATCTATGAATATATGAAGAAAGATGCAAAGAAAGTGAAAAGGAGATGATAAAAACATTAAAAAGTTCAATAAAAAGGGAAGTCTATTAAGTTACTCTATTAAGAAATATTTCTTAGATAGTTAATACAAAAAAAGCAATAATTCATTAGAAAATTTGAACTTAGACAATTTAAGAAGAAAAGAAAGATTATGACAATATTTTTAAATGAAGCATTAAAAAAAAAAAAACAGAATATTTAAAATTCTGGAAAATGATAGAAAAAAATTACAAATAGCATAAGAAAACATACTTTAAAATGGCAAGGAAAGTTATAAAAATAAATAAAATCCAAATATATTAACTACATCTTCATATTGAAAAAACGTTGCAGCAATAAGAATAAAAGGTAACACTGTTAATAAAATAAAAAGAGGGAAATTATAAAATACAGGAATAAATAACCAGAGAATAAATTAATATCTTTCCACCTTTCAAATAAAAAAATGAGATATGTAATTGAATGAATCTATCATAAAATAAGTTACACCAAATGATTAGAATTTTTTAAGATATTTCAAAAAAGCAGAGAGAAAAAATTTTAATAACCAATCTTTAAATGATTAATAAGATATTGGATGATTGTTAGAATGTAAAATGAAGAGAAAAATATTAGAAATTTGAAATTCGTCTTTTTATTAATTTTATGTAGGATATTTGTTACGATGAATTAAAGAAAACTATATTCTAGCCTTTTTAAAAAAACAACCTGAATTTACAAATGTTTGTAGCATAATGGATCACATCAAATATTTGAAAAATTATACAAATCGGCATTGTGTATGAAATGATATTTTGTATTGGACAGGAAGTTATAAAAAAGCTTTTTCATGTCTCTAAGAATTTTTGTCTTAGTCAAAGGTTTGAAACTTCAGAAAAATCCAAGATATTGCTAACTTTTGAAAATATTTATTTAAACGTGATTAGTCATGCTGACATTAAAAATATTACTATTGGTACAATGTACAATAACGTAAATTTCATTTCAATTTTTTTTATAATTATGGATTTTTTTTTCATGTATCAAAGCATTGGCCGGAAAGCGAACCCACAAACTCGGGACAACTGCTTGGGAAGCGAACCTGCAAACCTGGGACAACTGCTTGTAAGGCAGCTGTGCTGACCATTCGACCACCAATGCTTTTGGAGAATGAATAGAAAGTAAAAATAAATAGTCATCTTGATATTGCAAGTGACATGCGACAGGAAATATTATAAGAACTATGATATAAAACTAAGTAACCATGACTAAAGACAAATGCTATAAGAAACTAAAATATTTTTTAATGTATTCTCAAAAAATGAAAGTAAAAAATGATGAATTAGAAGTTAACATTTTTAAATATATTAATTATTATTTATATATAATCCATATAAACATTTTTCTCTTTTCTTCTTTTTTGCTATTCTTATATACAATATTGCAATACTGCAAGGTACAGTCCAAACTAATATTCAATATTTAATAAAAAAAATTTACTGAAAAGTGTAGGATTGTTGGAAATTGCAATATTGTTTAATTATTATTAATAGTACATACATAAGCATAGTGAACAAAATTAATCATACAATTCAGCTGGGTGAAGTACTTTTGATAAAAATAATTTTACATCAAATAGGAAATATGCCAATTTATTTGGAAAAAGTTACAAATAGTTATGTTTTGCCAATGCCTTCTTATGGACATGAGATTTGGCATATGATAGAAGAGATATTAACAGACTTCAATTCACATAAGGTGTGGAAAAAAAGAGTAATTAGAAAGCAAAATACATGGATTTGAGAAAAACAGAAAATATTGATAATTTTAGCATGTTAGAAGAAATGACAATAACTATATAAATAAAATTATAAATCAAATTCCAAAAGGCTATAATAAATCCAAAATGAGACCTCACTTAAAATAGATGAGTCAAAGGAAATAATATTTTTGGAATATATAAGAGAAATAACTCAGTGATTTATTTATTCACTGTAAATTGATAATAAATGAAAATGATAATGATAAACATATATTACTTTTAATAATTTTTATTAGTCATTCATTAGACTAGAGATTATCCAATAATGAATCATATTCTATAGTGTTATTCACATATTACATTTGTTTTATATAATTTTAGTTTATTTTCTTCTAGGTTGTCAAAGAAACTAAATATTAATTTTAATGTAGTCAGTGCTAAGTGTCTTAGTAATAACGTTATGATAAATTACTTTTCGATATAGTGACTTGAATAATATTGAATGTTCAGACATAAATTAGATTATTTAATATATTAATAAATAATTAGTTAATATATGTATCGCTTTTTATTAATTATTAACTTTGTTGATATTCATCCTATCACGTGCAATCACTCCAAATAAGTAGGACCATTTCAAATTCAAGAGAAGAAATAGATGGACTGACAAAAAATAATAATTACATTAGAGATTATTTTTGTGATATCTGTACAAACTACTCTGTACCATAAGTACATCCACATACAGAACAGGTTACCTATTATGCGGTTAATATATTTTGCAATGCTGTATTTTAATTTCTGAAGCAAACTTTTCTTCCTGAAAGACATCATTATCTTGTCGCATTGTATATCTCCATTGGATTTTGTTATTAGACAAACCATGTTCAAAGAGTATTTTGTTTTTTGAGACTTTATTTATTCCATCTTTTCACGTTTCAATCTAAAAGATATGATTTTATAATATAGGGTCATAGAATAATGCAGCATTCAGAAAGTTGAAGAACCTGATGATCTTTTTATGCTAGAAAAAAAAAATTGTTTACCTTCTTTAGTGCCGATTTAGTTTGTGCTCAAGGCCATTTTGAAATCTAAAGCCCAGCCAAAATTACTGCTGAGCATTCAACAGATAAATGACATAAATATTGAATAAAAGTACTTCAAATTCGTATTTTAGAAACTATAAACTAGTAAGAATACTGTTTTTTATTTCATATGGACGTATAGTATAATCTTTTAGTATTTGGAAATTCTAAGCTTGGTTTGATCAGACTTCTGCAACTTTTGGACGATATTTTGTATCAGCCAAACCATTCTTCCCCCTCCCCGCAAATTCGAACACTTTTGCGCCGTCATATTTCAAATATTTTATGAAGGTAAATTTTTTAAAAAAAATCCCTAATAAAATAAAGCATATTATTTTTACTAGCTTATATTTTTTTTAAATATGAATTTAAAATACTTTTATTCAATATTTATGTCATTTATCAGTTGGATGTGTTAGCGGTGCTTTTTAGATTTCAAAATGGCCATGAGTGCAAACTAAATCAGGACCTCTTTTTATGTATAAATAGAGCTAGTTATAAAGCTTTAAAGCTCCTTGTCCACGCAGATGTGCGTGTGTTGAGTGTATTCCCCGCGATTATTAATATATAGGCATTTGTAATCAGAGATACAAGATATACGCATACATAAAAGTATAAAATATTATATACATATCTGTGGGTACATTAATATACATAATCTCTGACAATGTAAGCATTTTGATTTTAATATGACAACGAGGCAGCGATAGAACCTACAAGCAAGAATGATCAAGTGATATTCCTCGATTGAAGTACTCCATTACTTAGTTTATTGCTCTACCTGCCATCTCACAGAGAACATAATATATATGCATAGTAATATCTGTTGATAATGAATTTTGAATTTACATTCAGTTTTCTAACTTTAAAACGCACCATGTCATAATTTAATATTTAATAACTTTTACTATTTTTTCAGATAAAATAGTAATTTAAAACGACTGTAATTAAAAATACAACTAGTCTTTTTTTTTTTTCTTAGATATGATTAGTTTCTTAAGTAAAAATAAATATGTCAAGAAGTCTTTTATACGAGACATTCAAAGTATGAAGTTACTATAAGGTTTCCAGCTTAAATGTAAGCCTCGTATAAATAATTTCTTATTTTAAAAATAACATTAATGATTATAAGGAATTTGTTTGATATTAAAACTTAAAACGTGGCATATTTATTAGTCACTGATTTTTTTTTTCCTTAGAAACTTATTATGAACTTTGAACCTTATATTATCGGTATCCGAATATAATACCTTAATGTTGACATGTTTCATTAATATATTACAGGTCAATATACATATGTGCACACGATATGTTAAATAAATAAATATAAAACTAAAATAAATATCAAAAATTCATTTTCTGCATATATCTGACAAGTAGCCAGGTTATATGCCTGGAAGCGGTGCAAAAGATAAAATCCTAAAAATGTATCGAATGGCAATGTGAGTGCGCATGTTTTCTGAATTACTGAAAAATTTCATAAAATAAAATCTATAGAGGATACTTTTGAACTTAAATGTAACTTTGCATCTGGTACAGCTTCTTTAAAATCAGGGAATTAATTTCGTCAAAAAAACAAAATAAATAATACTTCATCAACAGAATTTAAACACAAACAGGTGTTGACAAAGATGTATATTTCTCTATTCATTTACTGCTGATAGTGAATTATTATGCAGCAATTTTCTTAAAAACTGAAGGAAAAGATAGATAGTTTGAGATATGCTGATGACATCTTTACTTTAACTATAGATATGAAAAAGTTAACAAATATTATTTAAAAAACTTTCAGTAAAAAGGAAACAGTGCATTTTGAAATAAATATGAAAACCAAATCATAATTATGGGTCCTACAAAGAAAATTCCCCTCAAATTGGAAGTATCACATATTTTAAAGAGTATATAAATCTGAATATCTTAATTTTAGTATAATCAATAATTGTCAATGTAGTTATGAAATACATAAAGGAATTCTATAATAAAAACAGCACTGATCCTACTGTTTAAAATATGAAAAAAATCAAAATATTTTAATAGACACCAAATTAAAATTAATCAATTGTGTTATTTTTCCAATTACCCTTTGCCTCACTGAAGCATTGACACAAAAAAATCAGATGAAATAGTGTATGCATTTATATATAATGGATACTGTTTCTAATTCCCTGTGCTTACAGAGCTAATGCATTTATTTAAGAAGAATTTAAACTCTTTGAAGATTGCTGGTGTTAATAAAGAGATGTATAATGATGTATTTCTAGTTGATAATGAGAAGATTTATTATTAAAAAAAAGTTGTTAACTTAAAGAAAAATAGATGCCCAGCAATATGGTTGCTTTTCAATGTGATGTACAGATCAGTTTAGAAATATTACATATGAATCAAAATTGTGACATGTGGTGGAAAACAATGGAGAAAGAGAAATAATTTGAAATGATATGTATAGTAGGCAGCTGAAAACAACTATTAGCTGAAATAAGATTATTTTGATTCTTCTTTGAGACCTTGAAAAAATTCATCAGGGCAGATTTTTAATAACTATATTGTTTCTTTATTTTTATCATTTCATCTGTTTTACTATATGAATATTTATATAATAAAAGAATATGGATGGGTTTCTCATCATCATGCATCAGGCATCATTGTAGTGATCATAATGAATTTCACCTTTCAATTTAAAATCAAAATCCAGACTTTTTTCATTTTCCAGATACTTCTTAACTAAGCCTTTAGGCTTGTTTTCTTGACAGCATGATAAATACATGACTGCATGAGAAAGATCATTCTAATTTATATGTGTGGCCCAGCTCTCATCTCATGAGGGTGTAAAATCATAAGCCAATTCAGCAATTGTTGATTTAAGGAAGATGCTTTAAGAATTACCATTACTTTTATCTAAGCTATACCTGATAATGACCTTTTATGGGCAATAGACAAATCTTGACTCACCATTGGACTATCAAGACATTTTAGAGTAAACACCTGAATTTAAAAAAATAATAATAGTAACCAAAGAGTCTACAGTGTGCTAAATTAGACAGATATACATAAAAGCAATATATTTTTCATGAATGTACAGCTACTATGGGTAAAAATCAGCCTTTATAATTGAGATAACTGTGTGCAATATTAAATGCAAAATGTATGTTATATTGATCATGCAAGTATGTCACTTCCAAAAAATCTGAAATGTTGAAAGACAATTTAAAATCATGCATGTAATATATAAGTGGTGTACTGCAACACTTGAAGGAAATTATAAGGAGCCTTTCCTCTGAAAAAATGTATCAACTCCTGAGTTATTACAGATGAAGATCCCTTTTTTTAACAATAATCATTCATACGTATTTTTTTAGGTTCACCAATAAAAAAGTATAACGGTCCGATAAAAAGTGAAAGACGAGTCTTACTGTAATCTGCACTATAAGGGCGCCATCTAGGCATTTGAACCTAGAAAATTTATAGAGTAGGCAGATACACTGTTAAGATCCCACTTTATTTTATATTTAGACCATTAGCCCAAGTCACTAGCTCAGTGGAGACGCAGAGATAATAATATATAACTTTAATTTATATCTTAAATATAACAAAATAAAAGCCACTGCCAGTAATTAATACATAAACATCATTTATTTACGCACATATATAATCATTTTAAAATTTGAGGAATAACATTTATTTTAGATTTTAATATTCTTTTAATTTAAATTATTATTTTAAAATTTTAAATCATCCACACAGATGAATTTTATACTTATTTTAAGATTGTCGAGTATAAATAAACTACCTAGATTTGCATTTGAAAAGAATATTCTATCCTTTATTTAATCTTAGGCCAAAAGCTCACAGTCAAACCGGCATCAATCCATCTGATACAGTGATGTATTCAATGTAGTATGAAAATATGATAGCACTAAATACTATACTGTCAGGAATGTACATCTGAACAATATGGTTAGAGAAGATATTGACTCTCAACCAAACAGGAATGCTACATCTGTCGGCAAGAATAATAAAAATAAAAAGTCCATAGGAAGGGACTGTGTTTCGTCTTACTATCCCTTCCATAGGCAACAAGGGGGTATGCGGCATATAAAACAATCCTGCCCATAGCAGATCTCATACTACATCTACTAATTACACCAATATATCCAATCCATTGACCTAATTTAACTATGAAACAAATAACCTAAAATTACCCTCCCCTAATTAATTAATATAACTTTACAAATCTATATAGCCATTCATGCCTGACTTAGATTTAACATTTATATAAATTTGCACAGATGGATTTTATAAAAGTTTGTTGTTTAATGTTGAGTATAGATCAACTACACAGATTACACACTCAAAAACATTTCAACATAAACATAAATGATCAAAATATAAAGTCATTGATGTAATTGCAGAGGGGATTCACTAGAAACCCAATGGCCTTCATCATAAGATGCCGCATTGACACCAATAACTAAAAAGACATCCGAATAAATACATTTTAGATTTCAACATAAGATATCATTATTTACTGAATGTCTATATATTTTAATCACATATGAAAACAAAAATGTAATTAAATGTGAATGAATCTATGCAAGCATCTATGCCCAATTTAAATTTAAAGCATTTAATAATTTCTATAATAAATATTAATAAAAATACAAATAAAAATGGAAATGATTTTTTAGCAAACTTAAATCTAAAAAAAAAATTAAACAATAATTGATTTGGAAAAGTGCGATTATAGTTCATTTTACAAAAATTAGATTTAGCTCATTTATTAAACTTGTCAAATCTTGACGAATGTTCTTAATTACTTTTAAATTTTAAAATTGTTCAGTTCAATAGCTTACAGTAGAAGAGTCATGGTTCTTGGTGCCAATTCCCATGATGTCTCCATTGGAAGACCGGTCTGTTGTTCATACCATAGTTCTCAATCCGGAGGCTGCCTTAGCTGGTTCAATCCTGTTTTTTCAGTCATTTTATTTGAAATAAGTGAGAGAGAGTGATAAGTGTGACTTATCACTCTTCTCACAAAATCAAGCTGGAACTGTCCTTAATTTCAATATTTTTCCTTTTTTAATCATCCTCTGGATTCAACAAACAAAATATCACTAATCCATCATTTTCATTAGAGTCCAAGTTGAGGCTTGGTGCTTCCATTGGTCAAGCTAATTCTTTTTATTCTCTTATCTATATCTTTCCTCTGACTTTTTAATTATATAAGAGCCCCAAGGGCTAGTTTGCTTTTCAATTAATTTATAAAACAATCATTTCCATTTACAAAAATATTTTATCTTTTTCTTATACTTTTTTCTAAAAAAGTACGTTCAAATACCTTTTTTTTTTATTTAAAAAAGAAATAATTTTTAAAGTTTTCCATCTGTGTGAATATATATATATTGAACAACTCTTTAATTTTTTTAGCTTTTAGTTTTGAATAAATCTATTTTTATTTGCGAACTTAAAGTTTTTTATTTAAATTAATGTAAACAAAGCAAAGCAAAACTCCATATAGTAATGCCACCTGTGCTAGACAGAGTAATCAATGGATGCCAGAAGGTTGTGCATAAAATCCCTATTTAATGCCTACTCATCCAATATCCCCAGACTAGTTTCTGGCTTGTGGCTTTCATCAGTGAGGAGCTTTGTATCTGAGAGCACTGCATCTAGATGCATTAGATCCTAAGATCTAGATGCAGTGCTCTCAGATCCAAAGCTCCTCACTGATGAAGGCCCCAAGCCAGAAACTAGTCTGGGGATATTGGATGACTAGGCATTAGATAGGGATTTTATGCACAAGCCTTCTGGCATCCATTGATTACTCTGTTTAGCACAGGTGGCACTACTGTATGGAGTTTTGCTTTGCTTTGTTTATAAACAATTATGTGCTAGTATTGGAGATGTGATCATGTGATGCTTGTTGGTTTAAATTAATGTAATGGCATATTTATACACCGTTACAAAAGATATCAAGTAGAGAAAATCATTTTTATTTATTTAAAGGTATGAATGTGTCTCAACCCTCTACTATCACTTTTCATAAAAATATTCATTGTCATCTCATTATTCTTCAAACTATATTATCTTTGTTATTATTTTACCTATGATCTAGCATAATTCTGAACATTTTCAAACTCTTGTTTAGAGTGGAATGAAAAAAGATCTGATTATCATAACTTTATTTTAAACCAATATCTTATTAGTAACAAATTAGAAAAATAATTTTAAAAATGTAAAGCACAAAATTATGTGGGACATATATAGTTACAAACATTAATAACATATGTTAAATTTCCTGCATATCTACATATATCTTTGAATATGTTTACTATCTTAATTAACTATTTTTGTTACATTATGTAAAAGGTAAAAAAACTTCTTCAAAGATATATATATATACATACAATGCACACAAGTTCTTAAATAATTTTGTAAATTCTTATAATACATAATGAAATATAAGTGTAATAATGCTCAATGAATTATTACACCTATGATTTAAGTAATACTTTAGGTGCAATTTGAAATTTATAATTGTCGTTTGTAATGTTATAATTGATTATTTATTAGTCTACATTCAGAATATGTTATATTTACATGTTTAAAGAAGTTTATTTAAATTTCTTTGTATCAATAATTTTAATCTCTGGGGTCAAGTATCAATCTTTTGTGTCTATATAAGTATATTAGACCATTAATAAAGGTGGGATTCCATCTTTATTATTAAAAGACAGTTGCCTTGACAACAGTTTGAAATTGTTGATTGTTATTGATATTGGGATTGTCTAAGGGTTGGCTGGTTTTTAATGATAATAAATTATGTATATTCTTATAGCAAAACTGGCAAACTAATTCTACAGATAGCTGCAAAACAATGAATTTAAGCCAATGACCATCAATGTAACCACAACATTGTTTATAGTTTATTCTTTTCCATTTTTGAAGGATATTTATATATTTTGATCAAACATAAAGATTTTAGGCACTAAACTAGATTATATAAACAATATAATTTAATAAATTATGAATAAAACACAAAATCTATAAAGAAAATCAATCAATAACAAACACACACCTACTAGACATACCATTAAAAATACTTCATCAAGTGTATTTATTATATTTAAATAACAATAACAATCATTCAGCAAAGAATTCTAAAAAGTTTGACTTGGTTAATTACTTGTTATCAAATTTTAAACTTTCCTTTCCTTAATTTTTTAGAAGAAAAACAAATGGTTTTACAACTTTTAACATAAATAATAAATATAGAAATACACTTAGGAAAGTTTAAAAAAAGATTTTTAAAATAATAATTAATAAATTAATGTCCTTTTAACAAGAATGATTAAGTTACTTTGTATGCATAAAGCTATCAATTTCATGAATGTATTTGAAATATAAGGATTCACTACAAGAAAAAATTAAAGTTCTTGAACAAATAAGGGAAGTAAATATTTATTCTAAAATAATTGTGTGATAGATATAAATGAACTTTAAAATTATATTATTATTCAAATGAATTTATTCATCTAATTTCAAAATGTCTATTGTTAATGTCTATCCAACATTGTAAATTTTTAAGCATTCATTTTATATATATTTAGGATTTTAATAATTTTTTGAGTAAGTAAAAAATTGTAGCAAAACTTCAGGCATGATTATAGAGATAGTTATCCTTAGAAATCCATGTGCAACTGGTTAAAAGTTATTTTTATTAAACAACCATGACTATGATATAACAGTCTATTTTTAAAATATGGCACATGTTGGTCTAATTCTTCTCTAACAGAAATTGGAAAACATGCTCTTAACTCTACAACTTTAAAAAATTTTCCATTAAAATTCAACTCAAAAACAATTAAATTTATTTATTCTGCTTTCTAAAAATTTTATAATCATTCTAATATTGCCTTTTAAGAAGTTATTTTTACTATTTTTAAATGTATATACAAATGTAAACACACATGATAGATTGCCATATATACACATGTGTATATACAAAGAATAGTGAGGGGTTACATTGATGTAAATAAAAGATAACTTTATTCTAGATTATGCTAGAAGACCATCAATTTTTAATTGACAGTCCTAAGGCTAAATAAGCTTTCTCTAGTAATATATATATGTATATATTGTGTCCTTATACTTGGTATAGATAGTTTAAGTAAGGTTTGAAATGTAGCTATTTAAAAAAAATTGTTAGTTTATAATATGTTATTGTGATTCTATAGGTAGGGGATGTTCAAACTTAGTAAATAGAAGCCTATAAAATGTTTAAATATTTTATAGTCATTTTAATATAAGATAAGTAATCAAATAATATATCATTTAAAAGTTAAAATTAATTAATATTTATTACATTTAATTGATACCATAATAATACAATAATTAAATGTCAGTAATAAATATATATAATGTATTTAATATGTTTTAAAATAATTATTTGTTTAAATTTTTATTTAAATAATAAATAATTTAATATTAGTCTGGAATGTTCTGAAAGTGTCACATGACATAAAGATGTGTGTGTATATATAGTATGTGAAATTTCAATTGTTAGGGAAAAAACCTTGAATTCTAGTCTTATTAATGAAATTAGATACATTGTAAATGTTGCAAAATTAAGTCTAAAAATAATATTTTTAAAAGTAATAATTAAAATTATTATGTTGTTTAAATATAATACTTTGTTTTAAAATTCATATTTAGGGTTATTAAATATTTAAATTGTTTTAATAAAGATATTTGATATTCTAGTTTAAATATTTAATATTTAAAGTATTGAATAATTCTGAAAAAATATTTAATAGATAGTGACTCATAGTTATAAAACTTATTTTTAAAGATGAAATTAATTTAGTTTATGTAAATTAGGAAGTGTTCTAAAAGCAGAATTAACTAATGAAATCACTATATAAAATCAATATAAAAGGAGGTATTCAATCAAGTCTAGACAGTATCACTCATTGTGAAATTTATTATCATATTTTTTTATTTGTCTAATTGTTTTAAAGTAGTAATTTTTATAATCATTACTATTTAAAAGTGTTAAGAGTATAATTTAGTAACTATTTTAAATAATGATTGAATAGAAACCAGTTGTTCCCTATCAGAAAGTTTTACTTAAAACTTAATTAATAACTACAGTGATTTTTATAGAAAATGATAGTAATCACTTAATAGTTGGGTGCAATGTGTACCAAATTCCAAGAAGAATTTAATCATAAGACTGGAGAAGATATAGAGATATGTAAGGACTTTGAATTTAATATATCTAATATGTTCAGAGTAAATTAACATTTATTTTTAATCACTTTATCTCATTATTATAAATATAATTTTTCAATAAAACTTAAGCTAACTAATATGAAGAAAATATTTATTAAGAGTTATTCTCATAAAGTTATAAATTTCAAGAGGAGAAAAAGCAAAGGCAAGTTACTATTTTGCATATAAATTAAAATCTAGATCAAGGAATATTTTTATGATGTGCAAGTATAATTGCTTTTTTTGTTATGTGGATGCAAATGAGATGCCTTGTCATTAGTTTATATTTAAAGCTTAATTTAAATGAATTTTACATCTAGAAGTAAGATGTTTTAAAAAAATTGAAAGAAAATGACTTTTGAATTTATATCCTTTTAAAAAAATATTTATCTATTATAAAATTGAACAACTATGCATTCTTTTTGAAGATTTGCATTGTATTATATAATTTGAACTTGGATGGTAAAGCTGTTATTTTACCTAAAGATAACTAATTGAAATATACACATTTTTTTAAAAAAAAGTCTTGAATATTACTTTTAAAAAATATCTACCTTTAGTTAATACAGAATATGAATGTCTTTTGAAAAAAAATTAATAAATGAGCAAATCTTATGTTATACAATATTCTGTGAATATTTACCACTGGAAATGTTGATATCATATGTGAGTTACATTTATTGCAATATGTTTTGATATATATAACAGTTGGAATTAATATAAAATATGGACATAAAGGATATCTTATTTACCATAAAAATTGATCTTTAATTATTTTTCCATTGAAATACTGCTTGCCTGGATAAATATTCAGAAAGAGACTGAAATATATATTTATCTTTCAAGGATGAACAATATTTTTTCCAGATTCTTTAGGATTTAATTTTGCTATACATTCACTGAATGGTGCTGGAAGAGAAAGGCAATATTTGTTCAGAACTTTCTACTTGTGACCAAGCAATGAAGAAAGCACTGACAGTGCAAGGAGAACAAAAGACTTAGTAACTTTAAATTTTTCTTGTTATTTTAGTCATTGCTAAAATTTTAAAATATGGCTTAACTAATATGCTTATTGTAATGTAATCTTAATTTAATTAAGATAGATTAATTTTTTATATTAAATAAAGAAAAATATATTCAGAAAGTAATTTTCTGATAGTATTGAATACATATAGCTTGTTTGGATATATGATAGAGAAGAAGTGGATTACCATTCATAGTTCCAATAATTGTTGAAATCATGGGTAATTTATATTATTTTATTTGTGAATATTTTTAAAATAGTATTTTTTAAAATTATTACTTCATTATTATTATGTATCATATTGCTTGAATATTTAAAAGTTGAATGAATCATTTATATGATTATTATTGTTTGTATTTTATAAAGTAAAAGTAAATGCAAGAGAATACCTTATAAAATATCTAAGGGTATTTTAAAATATTTTTCCTCATAAATGCTTGAATGTGCATATATTTTGCAACACAGTTGAGTTATTAATATATTATCATTATATTGATCTCTACATTATATAATGTTACAATAAATTAATAAGTGTATATTACTAATGAATGTTTTATCAAAATCTTGTGTCTGAAATACTTTTGAACCATATTGAAGTAAATATTAGATCTTTGTTGTTTTTTAGAATAGTAGTTTGGAAATTATTTTTATAGTGTGGCTTGTATTTCTTTGCAATGTTACTAGAGTTATTCAGCATGTGGAAGACAAAGGATGATGGTCAGGAGAGTAATTGTTAAATAAAATCCTAGGTGTTAGAGATATATTCTGAAAAGATATTTGAGCTATATTGCAACAATTTGAATTTGTTAAATATACAGTTAACAAGGGACAATATAGCATTTTTCCATGGACAGTTGCATTTTCTTTACAGTCAATAAGAGCTGAGATAAAGGCCATGACATTAATTTAAGGTGCCTGTTAAATATGGACCTTTCTTTTAGCACTGTATCTATGATGATGTTTCCTTACTCATTGGAGTTGTTATTTTTATTATTCTATATCCCTCAGTATAATTACTGTCAATCACCACTGGCATCACATTGTAAAAGATAGTCTTTAAAGATTGTAGAATAATAGGTAAACTGTTAAAAGTTGGTAATTTATATGAAGGCAAGATGAGATAAAAAAACTTCTATCACAAATGATATTGAGTTATTTACTATTTGTTATAATAACAACAAATAGGAGAGGAATGATTTGATATTCCTATAAATATTGTAAATATTAGAGATCATTAAACTCAAATAAATGCATATTTGAATTAGATTGGAAGAGAGAGTAATGAAAGCATGATTTCAATGCTATGATGAATATAAAATATGAAAATAAATAAAATATAAAATATCATGCAATATAATTTATTAATAGTTTAAAATTTCCTATAAGAAATATGAACCTATTAAACATAGAGAAAAACTGTAAAATTACATTTTAAATATTTTCAGAAGTAGTTAATTTACAAAGGGAGGCATTATTTTATTTTTGTTTATATAAATTTTCTGGTATTAGAATAATTGAGCATTAAAACAGGCAAAACTCTCTATATGTATTGCCACTCAATGCAAGCCAGAGTAATCAATGGATGCCAGAAGGTTTGTGCATAAAATCCCCATCTAGTGCATACTCATCCAATATCCCCAGACTAGTTTCTGGTTTGTGGCCTTCATCACTATTGCCACTCAATGCAAGCCAGAGTAATCAATGGATGCCAGAAGGTTTGTGCATAAAATCCCCATCTAGTGCCTACTCATCTAATATCCCCAGACTAGTTTCTGGCTTGTGGCCTTTGTCAGTGATGAGCCTCAGATCTGAGAGCACTGCACCTAGATCTTAAAGAAATGATGAACATGTAATGTTTATTGACTTAATAATATTAAAAGATTAATATAATGCTTTGCAGAAATGCAAAAAAAGTTTAATAATTTTAAATATTTTACTTTGTGCTAAGTTTAGATAGGGATGTTTTAATCTAAACTTATACTCAAAAATTATATAATTATAAATATATTTTTAAAATACTATGAAACTTAGCATTAAGTTTAGTAAGTTGTGATATTTATTGTCATTTTATTTTATCATCATAGAGATACTAGAATATTATTGTTTTATTAATAATAATTGTATATTATTGTTATAATACTATAAAATTTTATTTTTATTTTAGATAGTTGGAATGAAGGCTATCTTATATTTCTTTACTTATTAGATTTATTCTGTAAATATTTTTTTTTAATAATTTTTTATATTATAGTTTACAAATATTTTTCAAATTTTATAATTTTCTTGTATCAATCATAATGTTATTTAACTATAATAAAATTGTTAATGTTTTTAATTATTTTGTTGTTGAGTGTTTAATTTGAGTGTTTTTCTTTGATTCTTTATACTCACATGCATGATCCATAGTGAAACAGTAAGGTCTGCTTTGCAGATCTTCGTTTCACCTTTTCTCACCTATTTCCTACCCTCATACCTTAGTTTGAACCCCAATCTATCGTAGTGTGTCTGCAATACGCTTATATACTGAAAATCCCACCTAATTTTAAACCATGAGCACAATGCTCATATTATATATATATATATAACTCATTCCCGAATAAAATAAAAAGATTATAGATTATGTATGTTCACATAATTTTGATTTATTAAAAAGTAGGTTATATAAGTTGTAATTGCGCACACACTATGATATGCATTTTAAAACATATCAAAATTATAAATTGTTAAAGTTATTTTGTTTGAATCTATTTACAGATATATTACTGTCGTAATATATTTTGATTTAAAATAAAATTCATTTAGTAAATATTCGTTTAGTAAATAGATTCAAATATTGCAATTTAAAAAGTAAAATCATTTTCTTTAATTTAATAAAAGTTATTCCAAATATTTCTGTTTAAATAAATCAGGGACAATAGTTTAATTAGTTAATGTTCTATAAGTTTATCTAAAAACAGCAGATGTCCACTTAAGGTTTTCTTTAATTAATAAAAGTAAGTTTTAATTAAATCTAGTTTGTAATCCTAATGTTGACAGGGAAATTAACAAAAAAAATTAATTAATGTTGAATTCCTTTAGACATTGGGATAGATTTAATTACAACTGATAAGTTCGATATATTTTTGTAATGCTCCAGGGCAGTTCTATTGTTAACGTCTACTATAAAAAGAAGGCTTTTCTTTTGTTCTGGAGTTGTCTTCTAATGTTTCTAAGAGAAATCATTCTGAGGTCTAAGGTTTCTAACCAAAATTATAGTAGTAATTTGTAAATCTTGACATGACAGAGTAGAGTACAAGAAGGCTATTTCTCTCCGAAATGGTCATATGCTGCCGTAGACCATCGGAAGGTATCACACAAGAAACCCCGGAACTGCTGCCGCTGCCAAAAATATGAACATTTCCAGATTTTGCTGCTGAATTATAAAACCTGCCGAACATCTATCTGAAAATGCTTCTCCAGAGATAACCCTAAATTAACCCAAGAGCTCTTGTGATAACTAACATTCTATAGCTATTTAAAATTGTTTTTCTTATATTTCACATAACTTCATTATGTATTTCTTTAACGTGTTTAAATATACTCAACATTTTGCTCTCTATCCTTGGGTTAATATTTTCTGTTTATTAAGCTTTCTGTTATTTTATTATGATAATGTGTCAGAATCATCTTTGACCGAGTGAATTATTTTTTTTGTTGAAACTAAGACGCCGCTATAAAGGCATATTTTAAATTTTCTAAATAATTTCCAATTTTTATTATCTTGCAAATCACTTGTTCGAGGGTGATTCTTTTCTTTAATATATAATATAATCACATAGTTTAAAATCTACATGTCATTGATTTTAATCTAATATAAGAGTATGTGCGAGGTCAATGATTAAATGTGTCCCTTAATGCATGATTGCGTATATAAATCTACACTTACTTTTCAAACCCGCAAGCATGCATTTCCCTATTTTAATTACCGTGTTCTATTTTAATTACAAAGCTCATCATTGATGTCAAGAATGTGCGGACCCCTTTTAAATGAATTTCTGGGAATTTGATTGAGCATTTCTCTTAATCCAAGTAAAACCCATTCAGTATGTTTTTATATACACTAGTCTCGTATTGCTGGTAAATGAATTGGTTGTTGAGACCGCTTTGTTTTAATTTTCCAAGGATTCTTTATACAGCCATGCTTGCAGTTTCCAGGCTGAGTGTGTCTCCAAATGACACACCTGGGAATTAAATGCAATCGTCACACAGTCGCTAAGTTTCAGCTGTTCATAAAATACTTTCCTACAGGCTAGCGGTGAGATGCCCTCCATAATCATTCCAGATATTCAATATTGTTTTATTTTTATATTTATTTTACAAAGCATCCATGACTTAAACGTGTCACACCCTCCAACTTTAATAAATTCATTATCAGCAATACTGACCTCCCAATGCAACTCTATTATTATTGTTCTCAAATAAATGCTTTGATCACATTCCCACTTTGTTGCTTAGTAAGCTTTAGTCCATACTATTCTCGAAATCAATCAATATTTTAGAACACTTAATTTTCAAATATTTTCTTAAACTTGTATAATTACTCAAAGCACCTCGCACATGTTCCTATCTCGTCAAGCACATTATCGTAATGCTTTTAGCCTGAGGAATAAAATATATCACTTTGCTTTAAAACCTTTTGTCATTTATTGAAATATAATGCCAACAATTATTTAATACGCGTCCCTGTCTCATATAAGCAGACAGTGGCATTATATATATATATAATTTATATGAATAAATTTTGTGAAATTATTTAAAACTAAATATGATCTCTTATTTTATTTGATTCCTATCACTGTCTCGGTCTATATATATATTTTCTGCATTTCTTTTGTACATCCATAGACGTTAATTAGCCACCCAAACTTCTTTTAGTATAAAAGTCTTTTGTTTCTCCCTGACCACCAGGCACCGGTCAAAGGTCATACTAGTAGTGGCATCAAATGCGTTATCATGTAGATGGCGCTGTAAAATTTAGACTTTAGATTCGAACTTAGTATATCTAGAAGGCAACCCCTCCTAGAATGTTCAGTTTCGTGTCTGGGATTTGAATTCTGCAGTGTGTTAGCGAGATAGACGATTCTGATTGTTACAATACAGATTAATGGTTTTAAAACAATATTTGTTTGTGCATGATTTGAAAAAATTACTTAGAATATTATTATTATTATTATTACACAAGATTGGTAAATAAAAGCATATTATCCTAATTATTTTTATTATAGAAGATGTAATCATTGGTGATTATCTTAAATGATTTAATACCAATTTGAGATTTTACATATTGCAATTATATCAAAATATATAATTTATTCTAGTATGCCACATAAAATAAATAAAAGATTATACAATATTTTCTCAGAATATTATGACTTTATTTATGTTTTATTGCTGAACATTAATATTTAAATAGAGGTGTAATGTTATGTAAAATCCCTCATTATATTTAACTACAGGGTCTTAATTAATTTGTTTTATTACTAGTGTTAGAAATAAACCTGAGATTATTTTAAAATAATTGTAGAGTTTGTATAAAATGATAATAAACAAGAATTATCAGTTGATGTTAGATTTTAAATAGTATTTATAAAGAAATATTAACTAATTTTTTACTTTTCCATAATAAATTTGATAGATTGTATGTTAGGATTATTCTATGTGCTTAAAGACATGAGAGTTTTAGAGGTAGATTTATTATATCAATTTAGTAAGGAGGGTATTATTCTTATGCCATTGAGAATGTATCTTTAGGGATGTATCCTCAATGTTTAAGCCATTATATCTTGCTGAACGTCTCATGAAGAATTTTCATAATTGTATTAATTATTTTATTTGAACCATATCTTAATTATAATACTGAGCTAGTTGTAATTTAAATTATTAGTAAAAGAAATGAGTTCAATTTTTAATTTGCACCCTAATTATTTATTGTGAATATAAATATTATTATATGTTAACTTGGTTAGTTTATTAATATGTATTAGTTACAAAATATTGATTGTATTAGATGCTGTATGTTAGTAGTGTATTTTGAACTAGTCAGAATAATATTAATTATCTTAATAGTCAATGGCTGTTTAACTTAACTGTAGTATAGTATAGTTATATCATAGTTATCTAGTAGGTCAATATTAGGTTTCTTTTAGTGAGGGTGCAATATATATATATATATATGATCACTAGATGGAGCTTTACCAATAGCTCCTAACAAGCATTTGTTTACATAAATGCTGAGAAAGATAGAATTCTATATCTTTTTCATTGTCTCCACCTCCAGACAAGCTGGTTTTAAGCTAGTTGGCAAATGCCAGTGAAGGGTAATCTCCCTACCATTCACTGACTTTAGCCAACTAGCTTGAAATCAGCTGGTCTGAAGGTGGAGATAACAAAAGAGATATTGAATTCTATTTCTCTCAGCGTTTATGTAAATAAACACTTGTTAGGAGCTATTGGTAAATCTCCATCTAGTGATCATAAAATGCAAGCTAAAAGCAAGTTACGAAATTTATAACTTGTTTTGTTTATATATATATATATAACTCAGCTGTTCCTGAGTTTACTTAGAAAAAGGGAGGATTTTTCTCTTCTAAACCTTTTTCTTTTAATAAACTTAGAACAAAAAAGTTATTATAGGTTACTAAAGAAAATTTGTTTAGCCTCAGAACTGGAAAATAGTGTCTGATGGTTTTCTAGCAATATCAAAGATAAAATTTTCCTGGTTGTTTACATGGATGTAATCCTCAATTTCCCTTTGCTTATATTATAATAAACCAATAAAAATATTTAATATATATGTGGAAAGAAATATTTAAAGACTAATTAAAAAATATATTTAAAAAAACACAGTTACTTATCTACCAGCTGCTTTTCATTTTCATCATTATATATATATATATAATATTTACACATTAAATATTTCCATATATATATATATATATATATATGGAAATATTTAATGTGTAAAGTTATATATTTATAATTGTTTAATTAGAAAACAATTTAACTAGGTCAAGAGTTAAAGTAAAACTGTCTGGCTGATTGCATTCAAAAGGAGGATCCTCTCTTGAATGCCACTCTAGATCTAATATAGACAACAAAGCACTGCAGATTACATTTATAGGTGTAAGAAATCATAAAATAACAAACTTTTCAATTTTCTTACTTATTATAATAAACCCCTCCACTGGTAAGTTATGTATTGTAATATAATATTTTTAATGAGTGTTTTACTTGAAAATATTTAAGATGTGGAGTTATCCATTTATAATTGCTTATCAAGAATTAAAATAAATCTAGAGTTGCTAGTTTTCATTAGCTCCTATTCCGGATAAAGTGATTTCTAATTAAGTAATTATAAATGGATAACTTCACACATTAAATATTTCCAACTAAAACAGTCATTAAAAATATTCTTTATTAATATTCCTTTACAAGATTACATATATAACTTTGAAGAAATACAGACATCGAATAAGAATATCATTATATATATATATATGTGTGTGTGTATGTGTGTGTATAAAACTTAATTAAACATCACATAAACATAAATTAGTATTGAATAACATTAGCTTTAACTTACATTGTCCATAAAACATTTTACAATCTATCAAGAAATAATCTTTGATGAAAAAATACACCAGTCACTGATGAACAAATGTTTCTGTTATAATTGTCATCCTCAGCAACAGGACAGAAGTTGATTTCCATGCAATTTCTATTTAAATATCATAATATTAAATATGATATTAAAACTTGAGCATAGTTTTAAGCAGTAATTTAAGGCAATATAAAATAAAAATTTAGTTAAAGTATCATTATAAATTACATTCAAGCTTAATATTATGATATTATTTAAATAGAAATTGTATTGCTATATTTGATGGAAATCAACTACTTTTCTGACTATTGATGACATGAGTTATGACAGAAACATATATCTAGTAAGTATTGACTGATTTTTTCCATCTAAGATATTTTGACAAATTGTAAATAAATTTTTACAAATCATGTAAATTAAATCTAACATTATTCAATATTATTACATATTAACAATAAGTACATTTAGTTAATTGATTATCATATATAAATAACACAATTCTAGTCAATGATTAAAATAAATCAAAATATCATCAACTTAATGTCAAGGCAACACTAAAATAATAAATGGAAATCCACTTATAATCAGAGTCTAAAATATTAAATAGACAGTTTAATATTTAAACTGCCTAAAAGTTTTAAATAAACTCCGTTAAACAGGTAAGGATAAACTGTTTGAAAATAGGTTTAATTTTAATCCATTTGAATCAGTTGCTATCACTAATTATCTATTTAAGATTTTAGACTTAGATAGTAACTGAATTTCTCTTTGCCATCACAGTGTAGCATCAGTTGCGTCATGTGATATATATATATATATATAATAACTAATTCACTATATGTATTTATGTCTTATTATATATAAAAGCATTGAATAATAGTTTAAAAGATTGTTCAATGATTATTTATTAATCTACCCTCTAACAATTTGTCCTGGGTTTTTTATCAGTGTCTATTTGAAATTTACAGTTTTGATGTTTGTTTTAATCAAATTCTGTCACTCAAGGCCTATATAATAAATGGATTCCCACTTATTATCTCAGTGTGCATTGGCAGCATATTGATAATCTTTTGATTTAATTTAAGCATTGCTTGGGATGTAGTGTTTAATTAATATTTATATATATATTGTACCGGTCAAAGCATGTTGAACCATCTAACATAAGCTGGAACTCAAATAGTGTACTTCAAACCCTGTCAAACCTGAAATTTAGGTCAGGGACCAATTCAAACCCATTTCCTAAGCCCCTGATCAAATACCTAATGAATAACATATAATGATGGCTCACAAGAATTTATTCTAAAATCCGGCCCACTAGCAGAGTGATGAAAACAATAAGACATATATTGACTACATTAGAATTAAACTAAAATAGGTATATGCATGGTTGTATGTGTGGAAGTGGAGAAAAAGGAATTTGAACTACTCAAACAAGTTAGACAATAAAAAATAGTTTTTTTTATAATGAAATAATTAGATAATTAAGGTGTGCATAAATGAGCAGTCTACCAAATGGTAGATAATTACATATTGGAATTCATGCTAAGGGTTCTCATATGTTTTTTTATTAACTAAATAAGATATACATTGAGATATGGTATTAAGATGCCAATCATTTGTTAGAAAGATTATATAATATTACTATTAGCACTTTGATTTATGGTTCTGAAATGTGGTGACTAATATATTATTTTGAGGAGTATTCTGGGATTCATTACATATATAAAAAAAACTATTTTCATACCATTTCAGTCATGAAAATAAATAAAATACATTTTAAAAATTATATTTGATTATATAACAAAATATTTATTGAAAATTCTTTTAATTAACATTTAGGAGACAGAACGCTTAATTTTCCCCAAGGCATATACCCTTAAATACAAAAATAATAAATTATGGTGATGGGATTGTATAATAAGATTGAAATAACATTATAAATTAACAAAATTAGTAATATTTCACATTTACCTATATTTTTAAGCACAACACAATTTTAACATTACAGCACTAAAATTAGGTCATAAAGCAAAAGAAGATAATAATCTTAGAAATAGTGGTACTGACATAATGGTGAAGAAATCAAGGTAAGGTCATGCTTCTGGATGAAAAATGAAATCTAAGCTTCTTATTAGGGCAGTGCTTAGAGAAATGTGTTTAGGTATAGCATGGACTTCACCAATATGCAGAGGCCTTTTATATGAAGAAGGTCCTGGGAAGATCAGCTATCTGCGGGATAAGAAGCACATATATATTTACAATGATGAGTTGAAGGTCAGTAATGCAGTATGGATAAATGTTACTAATGACAATGAATAGGATTTACTGCTCTAAAATAAATGACCCCTTTGTTTTAATGCTATAATTTATACAAAAAATATGCTATGCCGCTATAATATATAAAGAGAAGATTTCCTTTAATAAAAAAATACATTAAGATTTTATCCCCTCCTTTTCTGCTGTTTAAAATAATTCTAATCCCACCTTCATGGATTTTGATAATAACTAGAATATTTAAATATTTAATATTTTAAGAGTATGAAAAATAAAAGAAAACTAGCAGTTGTAAAGAAAATTTAATAAATAACATTTTAAAAGATTTTAATAAATAACATTTTAAAAGATTTTAAAGTGTTAATTATCTTAAATGATGGATTTACCCTGGGTAGAATTACTTTATTCTATTTGGAGTTGCACAAATAACAGTTTTGGTAACAAAAACCAATATAAAATGTTGACTCATAAAAAACAATCTGGGAAGTATCTCAATCATACATTATGATTTGAGGGAGTGTTAATAACCTTAATTCCTGGAGGTTTAATTAAAAGGAGGAAAGAAAAGATTTTGAGTAATTCAGCTCATCAGATTGCTTGAGATTGGCATATTAATAATAACAAAAGCATGCATATAAAATCAAGTAATAGCTACATATAAATAATTGACCACACCAAAGTTAAAGAAAGTTAGAGCATATGAGATAGGATTAGATTGAAAAAAAATCATTTGAAAGCAATTTACATTTACATATTAGAAAGAGATAAAATTAAACAATACATTAGGAGAAACCTTGATAGCAGGATTCGAGATTAGTTAGACTAGCTTTACTTTTAGGTTGTGGTGTGAAATACTGATTTACCTTGCACATTTCTTAGAGTCTATTTTAAAAAGTCTGGCTTTTGCATGGCAGTCCAAGGATCCATGTGAGTTCTTAGGTAACAGCAAGCTTCTGATCTGCATTCCAAGGTCTCAGGTCAGGCCTTTACTTCATTCTATGGCAGCAGGATGGTATGGCAGCAGGTGACGATGTCTGTGGATCAGGAAATATGGTGTGCTTTCTACTCGATCATTATTTTTAAATTTCAAAGAAACATGGATTATGTTGACAATACAGTTCTCTCAATAGTAGTAATCTTTTAGTGTTTAAAATTGGCCCATTTTATAGCCTGACAGATATTTGTGGAATGCTTTTAACTTTTTATTTATAGATCAAATTCTAATCTTCGATCTAACAAAATCTTACATTTTCTTTATCCATTGTTCTGGAAGATGCAATCATTAGATAACATTCCAAAAATATATTCAAATTGACTTCCAGATTGGAAATAAGATTTGACAAAAATGTTTAGAACAAAAGTACAATCATCTTATTCCCCATTTTATTTTCAGTAAAAACTTTAATTAAAAATTGCTTCCCAAGATTAAAACAATATTTTATTTTCCTTCCTTTAATTATTTTTGGACAATTAATGATCATCTTTCATCTTGGATTTTACAAAAATATAGTTTGATTTAAAAAAAAAAAAAGTTTTATAAACAACGTAAAATAAAATATTTATAAAATTAATATTTTGTTACTATGTTTGCTCCTGTAATATATATACACACCTGGGTCTATTTTTATGTGGATTTATTTAACATGATTTTGAAGTTACGCGATTCATGTTTCTCTGGAAGTCGAACTCCGATAATGCGCTATTACTTTAAATAATAAATTTCGTGCACTTACGTCATATTGAAAGTAATAGCACATTATTGGAATTCGACTTTCATCTTAGTAATTTCAATATTTTTAGTGCTTTATAATAGTAAGATTTTATGCAATAATGAAATTAAAATCATGATTTCCACATTTTATGTATACCCACATTAAATTTTACAAGATTATAATGTAAATTTGTTCAAACATTGTGCGTGTTAATTTTGCATTTTAAATCACATTCTGTTTTTGCTTTTTAAAAAAGAACATAATCAATTATTAATCATTTAGTGTCTGCAAGTTTATTTTTAATATTAGGTGAGTAATAGCAATGGGCACAATTTAAAATTGAAAAGGTTAAAAAATTAAAGACAAAAATAAGAATTTAATTTTTAGTTATTAGATTAATTACTAATTACATTGTCACCAGAAAACCATTAACACAACATGAGAGTGACGTTGGTGCTAGTTGTATTTCCTCTTGTGAAGAATCTGATTTTTTATCAGTTTGAAAACGAACCTGTTTATCGGCAAATAGTGATAATAATTAAAATGTGTATAAAAAAATGTAAATTACTGTAAATTATGCATAAAAATATGTTGTTTTGAATAAAATTAAATATTATAGTTAAAAAAAGTTTGTCTTGTATCAATTTTTTTCAAATTTGAAATTTTTTATTAGTCATATTTTATTTTTCTTATTTTTTTTGCATGAATTTTAAAGTAATTTTATGTTGGTGCTTTGCTTTTACATGATTTTTGAAAAATCACAGCCTGTATCCCCCCTTTTTCAAGGTAAGTTATGTCTATTTTTGTGCAATTTCATTTGTGCATGTTTTCTGAGGAACCTATCTATTGCGTAAAATGAGACCCAGGTGTATATATATATCTGTGTCACACCTATGTATTTTAATATGAAAAAAAGAATTAATAATATATAAAAAAAATTAAAAGCTAAAATTTATAATTTTGAGGCACGCTTCTCAAAAATATATACATGAAATATACACATAAATAAAGGAGCAGGATGAGACATAAGGTTTGAATATTGGTTAGTAGTTAGTGAGTGGATAGAATCATAAAGCTCAATCTTGGGCTAAGATTGACTGCTTCAATATACATCAATGTTTTTTTTGAAAACAAGATTATGTTTAATGAGTTTAATTAAAAGTTTTTCTTTATCAACTAATATTAAGCCAATATGAAGTTTGCTTACTCTGAAAATTACATTCCAACTTTAATATCAAATTAAACATTATTTAAATATCAAATATTGCATTTCTATATTTGATGAATATCAATACTTTTTAGACTGCTGACAATGACAGTTATGAGAAAACATATGTCCCAAAAAAGTTGTTGTTTTTCCCTTTAAAAAAATTATAGATAATTTAATTTTTAACAGGATTCTTACAAGTCATAATGCTATCTCTAATTTCGAGACATTCTACAATAGTATGATAGTATTACTATCATTTAGGATTTTCTTCACTATTTTGAAGTTATTTATAATGTTGGTGTGGAGTTTTTTTTCCATAGAAATTGGAATTAAAATTGTTAGTTTAAATATCAGTATTATACAGACATTCTTTAATTATACAAATTTCACATTCAAAGAAAGCTGACAATTCTTGATTGGTAGCATCATAATTCAAACAACCAACAGCACCACTGGTTGGTAGATTAAATTGACTTCAGTCTTTTTGAAATGTGCTTTTTTTTAGTATTTCAGAAAAAATTGTACATGTTTCCATATTTAGATTATTTATGCAGCATATTTGTAATATACTTATTTTAAATCACAATATCTTTATATGATTACAATTAGATTTTATTTGAAATAGTGATTATCATTAATTTGTATCCACTGTTTTGATGTATAATCAATTATTCAATATAATGATCTTAAAAAAAGATTTTGGTGGCCATCTTGTAAGACTTATGACATTATAGGATAGTTATTAAAGCTGTCATCCAAAACCAAAATAGTGACTTTCATGCTGAAATACTACAGTACAGACTTTATTTACAATACACAATATTATAATGCTCTGTACAATATTTTGATTATAATCTTAAAATACAGTTAATGAATGCTACAGCATAGTATTTTATTTAATTTTCACCCAGAATCCTTGAAAGACAATCAGTATTTTATTAATGATATATCCAAAATAATGATTTTCATCATTAATGATTACAAAATTTTAAAAAAGTATTTTATTTGTTTTAAGAAATAATCAAAATCATATTTGATGGTGTATAACAGCTAAATATAAATGTGTACATTAGTTTAAAAACTGTATACTCTATTTATTCCCTCTTATGAATGAAAGTTCTTATGGACATTACATGGCTTGCAGCAAAAATTATAATCATCATATTGTAATTTATATATCATAATTGTTATATTAAAAAAAAAGTGACTCCATGGATTTATATGATCAAAAATTACAAAATCTAAATTAAAAATAACAATCTACTTGCTTGATTTTAAAACATGTCATAATTTGTTTCAGAAATAGAATGTTATTACTTTACAGAGATACAAAAAAAAACTGAAATTTTCATTCAGCATAAAATATTAAAGATTATAAACTTCTCACTCGATAATTTAATAAACAAATTAAAAAGCGTTTAAAGCGCTTGAATGAGAAGCTATAAAGATTCCACAGATTATTATACGCTAAGTGCTTTCAAGGCCATCTGCCTCATATTCATAGCGGTAATGTGAGATGCAGAATGAGGAAATAAGGAAAGGAAACAAAGCAATATGCAAAACGTATGCAAATGAACTAGATAGTCCAAAGTTTGGAGATGTCAAAGCAGGTGTCCCGTCTATTGATATACTCTATCAATAGATGGAACACCTGCTTTGACATCTCCAAACATTGGACTATCTAGTTCATTTGCATAGATGGGAAACCTGCTTTGACATCTCCAAACATTGGACTATCTAATTCATTTGCATACGTTTTGCATATCACTTTGTTTTCTTTCCTTATTTCCTCGTTCTGCATCTCACATTACCACTATGAATATGAGGCAGATGGCCTCGAAAGCGCTTAGCATATAATAATTTGTGGAATCTTTATAGCTTCTCATTCAAGCTCTTCACACATTTTTTAATTTGTATATTCAGCATAAAACTAAAAGTAAATTTTGGTAACATACTATTAATATTTAATTTTACATTGACTTCAGTATAAATATTAGCTAAAAGTATTTTGTCAATCAGTTTTGTATTAAAATTTTCACCAAATTGAATGTTAGTGCCTATGTATTTGCAGTTTTAAAAATTGTTAGCATAATTTCATGCAGTTAATAATAAATTTTGTATGATGAAAATACAAAAACAAATTGAAAAAGATATTATTTATTTAGTTGTATCTCTGCCTTTATAAGTACTGTGTTACTCAAAAAATTTCTAAATCATCTCAAAGAAAATAGTACCCCACTTAATAAAATATGACATCTTGTGGACAAAAAAATAGCGATGTAGATATTTATATATAAAGTGCTGCTTATTTAGATCGGCAAAGTATATATTGTTAAAAAAAGTCTTAAATATTGTTTACAATCTGAAAGCACAGAATGCATTACATGCATTTTTTTTTCTTCTTTAATATGTTAGAATTTTTATTTTCTTAAATTAACTGTGTGATTGTGATTCTACAAGAATATTTTTATAGTTTGGATACTCTTATACTGTTAATAAATAACAATTTTTTGTGATCAGAGCAGTACGGTTAAGTTAAATATTATTAAACATCAATTTTTAATTCTAATGACACTTCAGTATGGACCTTGTTTACTGCAAGAGATAATGATTTTGTGAAAGGATGCATAAAACTGGTAACCATGAACTTACTCTGTCTTTCTTATACTATTTTCTGTTCATTTGCATAGTGAAATAACTTTTTTTAATCATATGGATAAAAAATTTGTTTAAGTTCACAGCTATGTGTGTCTTCAATTGGAATATCAAATCTAAAAATACCTTAAATCAATGAATGAGACTTTTTTCCATATGTCATAGTGTCGGCCGGGAGGCAAACCCACACAATTATATGCAACCAACTGCTTGCTTGCAAGGTGGCTACGCTGAAATCAAAGAAACAAATCAGCCATTCACTTTAAATATATTCTCTAAGAGATCATCATTCATCAACACTTGATGTACAACTCCAAAAACCCTGATCATTAAAGGATTTAAAAAACAATGACAGACTGAGGATTTAAATGATCATGAATGCTAAATGGATGGATTATAAGAAAAAGTCACTTTTCTTTTTACATAGATTTAAGTTGCATTATTTTGCCTACATATATATTTTAAGTGCATATCTGCATAATACACATATAACATAGTTTACACAGGAGTATATCATGCATTAAGCTTTTTTTGAATTATTACATATGCTAGGTTAAGTTGTTTGTTAATACAATATTAACAACTTATGACATAATTTTATCTGCAGGAATAAGCTAAATATTTTCCCGTAGAAACCACTATAGTCTCTTGCTTTTTATATGATCTTCTTGCTTTATGATGAGTTTTGGGTGACCAATTGTTATCATTAAGCAGGGTAAAGGTGTATATCTTTATATTAAAATAGTACAAATTAAGTTTATTTAATCAGTACATCAATAGTAACTATATAACTAAATATTAAGCTATAAACAACTTATGAATGAGCATTGCCTATAATTAATGAAAGTTAAATTGGTACTTATAAAATTTATTATATCAGTACTAATTCTCACATAAAATAACATATGAAATTATAGCCAATTTATTATCATAGCCAACTTTTCCTTGACAACAGTTTAAAATTGTTGATTGTTATCTATATTAGGATTGTCTAAATGCTGATGGGTTTTTAAAGGTTATTTAAGTAGTGTTTGCATATGTTAATTCTGATGTGGAATTTACTAAAGTTTATGCTACATTCTAAAATGATATGCTAAAATATTTACATTAAACAATGGCAAACTATTCCAAACAATGATAAAAGGTTATCACTTGGTTGTCTATTTATTCTGCTTTGCCTGGGAAAGATCTTATACATTGATATTGTAAATTTTCTAATTTTAACATCAATTTCTCTTCATTATCTATATATTATATTTAATATTATACTTATTCAAATTATTTTAATAAAGTTTAAATCATACCAGTTATTAAATCAATACCTTGCTTTGACATCACATCAAAATAACTAATCAAGCACTTCCTCAAGGATACGAATAATTTACTTCAATACCATATATATCACCAATTAAGCATTACCGTATTTGGTTTAATACATATTTATCTGTTTAATAAATTTCATGTGTATCCAATCCCCCCCCTCTCCATTTTTTAATGTGCATGCAAATTTTTATTTTGTATATAAATTTTAAGATTCTCTTATCCAATATGAAGATTTTGAAGATAAAATTTGAAATATATACATATAATAAAATAAATCTAGCTTCGATAATGCAATTAAAACAATAATTTTTATGTTCATCATAATTAAAAGATTAGAGGATAATGTTCAAAATTGCAGGTATTAATATAAAACTTACATCTTCAAATATTTGGGTAAACATCGAATCCCCAGGATATTTTTTTTTTATTTGTTTATGAGAATTCCAGGTATGTGTTTGAAAGTCCCATCTTGTGTTTTATTCATACAATCTTCGCATTTATCAAATTAACACCAATGATGCACTAGAGACATGTCTTGAAGAATTTTAACTGTTTTTAATTAAATTTGTGAGGTGAATTAACTTCTATACAGGATCTTTTTCTTTCTATCGTTTTTGCTTGCTTCTTTTAAGAAAAGTGTAATATTTAAATCAAGTTAACTTTTCCCAGGTCATAATGTTATGTATATTTGATACCGCATCATTTACGATTTTAACAATCTAGCCAGCTGAATAATTTCTTCGACCCGAGGGATATTAGAGATGCAGTGTAGGAGAAATAGAAATTAGCTAGTGTTAAATAAATAAATGCGCTTTATATTCTGAAAAGGTTTTTAAAAATTTAAAAAAAAAATGAATAATTTAAATGAAAAATGGAAATTTTCAATTTCTAAAGGGTAAACAAATATAAATGGTCTCCTGAGAATTAAAAATAAGAAGAGTGGTTATTTATGAAAAATAATATCGTAAGAAGAGAAACAAAATAATAGAAATTAACGTTAATTTTGTTATTCTGGACAAGTCTCCGTTAATCCTTTTTGACAGAGCGCGAACCATTGACAGCTGGCGGATTACATGAGAGAATTAGAAGGAATTTATTCCTCATTATTGTAAATAACAAACGACATTCATTTTAATAATTTTCTAATTATTATAATAATTGAGTATAAATAATTTACAATTCAACAATATTTTATGAAACGTTTTATGTTATAGATCAGTTACGAATTTTTTTTTTTTTTTAACGTTTATTTTTTCAACCTTTAACCTTTTAGCTTCCGTTTGAGTGTTTGGATGTTTATTGCAGCCTAATTCCACGAAATCCTTTCCCTTTTGTCCCCATCATAATTAATTGCAATGTTTTATATTTATAAGTATATTTACAATATAAAGGGGTAATTATTTTTGATAAGATTAAGATGAAAATAAAATGAATAATGAAAAAGAAATCTGAAAAAAGGTTGAATGAAGTGAAACAACTTAGAAAAGGCAAATAAATTTCCGAAAATAAATGTAAAAAAAAAGAGAGAGCTGAGAGAGAGGGGGAAAGCTTCAATTAAAAAAAATAAAGATAATTTATTAAAAAAAACTTAAAAAAAAAATACAAAAGACAAGAAAGAATATTTTAACACTATCCACACACATTGAAACAGAAATAAATTTGCAAAATCCAAAGTTATTTTTCTAAAAATACATGAGGTCAAAAGGAACTGTGACTATGTTTGCTGAAAAATAATACTAATAAACAGAATAAAGGGAATTTGAACTCAACTTTCAAGACCCTTCACTATCCACACTATCTCATACTATTGATACACATGACCACACACCTGAAGAAAAGATAAATAATCACCAATACAAGTATTTCATGCTAAACCAGCATTCATCGGTTGGTCCAGATTACCATCTCCCATACATATATATATATAATTAGTACTCAGTTTATATTAAGATAACAAATCCTTACACTTTAATGGACAGGCTTCAACCTACTCCAACCTCCAACTCTTCTGTCATGCATACCATTAAAAATCTGATGATAGAAATTCCCAAATTCCATGCTGATGCCAATATAGTTGTCATGCTCATGTTGACCTCAAATTACTCTGACCCCTCACATATATAAAACAGTATCCATGAGGGGTCAGAATGACTTCAGGTCAACATGGTCAATTTTCAATGGTATGGATGGCTGAAGAGTTGGAGGTTGGAGTAAGTTGAAGCCTGTCCATTAAAGTGTAAGGATTTACTATCTTAATATAAACTGAGCACTGATTATATATATATATAAGTGTGGGAGATGGTAATCTGTATCAACTGATGAGTGCTGGTTTAGTACGAAATAAGTATATTGGTGATTATTTATCTTTTTTGAATGTGTGTGGTTATGTGGATCAGTAGTAAGAGATAGTGTGGATAGTGAAGGGCTTGAAAGTCTGAGTTCAAATTCCCTTTATTTATAATTATGTCCAGGTATAAAAGTGTCTGGTATTCCAAATCTTAATAAACAGAAAGTAAAAGAACTAAGTTTAGCCATGAGT